>OU343218.1:35424316-35600255 GCA_910596185.1 Chrysanthemum makinoi | reverse complement strand
CCTTATCGGGTTGATTAACCGCATCAGGACCTGGTGAAGGTTGAGCTCCACCACTCGACCCTCCGGGGCCACCCATTTGTTCTTTAGCAAATTGTTGTGCGACGTGTTGAAGTCTCACGAATTTGAACTTCTTCCTGTATGATTTATCCAGTTGCTCTTCATCTGAGCTTGAGCTTTCTTCATACGGTACAAGTACTGAAGTCTTCCCTTTTCCTTGATCAGCTGGAGGACTAGGAGGTTTAGATACCATTTTAGTTTCATCTTCAGCAGTTTCAGAGTAGAAAGTCTCTTCATCTGATTCAGTACCCTCAGAGTCCTCGTCAGTTAGCTTTCTTTGTGGTTCAGGCTTAGATACGGGAATAGGAACAGCTTCCTTGGCGGGAACTATCCTCTTTCGTGGAGGATTCCTCCTGGGGAACATCCTCTGACTCTCAGTGCTTGCAGCACTTCCTCCACTTCCTCTTCTAGTTTTCCTTATAGGTGTACCAGAAGACTTCTCACTTTTGTATGTCTCGAGCTTTTTGATTTCATTAGTCAGAAGGTGATCAGGTAACACAGCACCCTGTTTCTTTGTTGACGATTCCTTGATTCTGACTGATAGGGTAGGCTCAGTCAACATATCGTGATTGTCGGGGTCATTGAGCCTCTTGGGAATATCAGGATGAAGTCCAAGTGCTCTCTGGATCAACAGTTTTGTGTATCTGACATAGGGAATCTTTGAGCCAAGCTTTTTGAGAAACGACATCATGTCTTCCCATATCAGAGCTTCGACTTTGATGTCCTTATTGTTGATTAATGACCAAAAGATTTGTAGTTCCATGAGCTTGGAATGCTCATAACCACTATCACGACCAGAGACAGATTTGGTAATGATGATGTAGAGGGTTCTCCACGGTTGAGGAATGTTCTTAAGCTCCACATGAGAGTGCTTAGTAATTATTCCTGAATCTTCATCATAGCCAATATCAATCAAGAATTTCAGAACTGTCTCTTCAGTAGGTGTGGCATAGAAGTCAGTTGGTTCGATGTCAGGAATTAGAAGAAAAGCCCGTAGATCTGCATGTGTGATGGTGATTTGTTTGTGATTGAGCGTCACTGTCATCGCACTTTGACCTTTGATCCTTTGCATTGAATTCCAGAATTGTTGAATGTAGATCTCTGGAACAGTAGCAGAGTGTGAGAGCATGTTCTGGTAGGGATGATTCTTAAGAACATCCACAAGTGGTTAGATCTTTCCTCGATGGCTATGTAGTTAGAGTAAATTGCTGCCGGGAATGGAAGTGTCAAAGATGTAGCGTATTTCCTTGAGCCATCACCACCATGTAGAAGAAATTCCAAGTCTTTGTTGAAGAAATATCGGAATGGAATTCTAGGCTCATTTGGTTGGCCAATTGTAGGTAGGGGTTTTGACCAGTTGGTGTTGTGAAAACGTAGAGGGGGTGAATACGTTTCCGTTTCAAACTTAAAACTTTTGTATCAAATATAGTATAAACCATTGAATTTGCTAATCTCGACGCGAGGATGCATTTAACGCATTACGGCATGTAAGGCCAAACCCTTAATATCACATAAGATTCCGCAAGATTAATGGTTCATTAAAAATCAAGTTTCACTATTATTAGTCCGGTTGCTTTTTCTTGATCAAGCGTGTCATAATATGTAAAGTGTTAAATATAGTTTGTGACTATATGAAAGACCAAGTATATGTCACAAACATAGACATCAACCACATAGAAAATAAACAATGTAATGCAAGAATAAGAGTAAAGCGATAAGTAAAAGGATAGACAAACCAACACGAGGATTTATAGTGGTTCGGCTACAAGGACACCTTCCTTGCCCTACTCCACTCCCCGAGTCACCTACTCGAGAGTTCATAATCACTACACCAACTCCTTATGGCGGAGAAGCCTTCACAACATCGGTTACACCTTTTTCTGGTACAAAGCTAAATACCGAGTTCTTTCACACCAAGGCGAACCACACCTATCACAACGTCGCCTACCCTTTATACGGTGCTAGGCTAACCACCGGGTTCTTTCACTCCAAGGTGAACCACACCTACAAAATGTCGCCTACCCTTTATTAGGTACTAGGCTAAGCACCTAGTTCCATTACTATGGAGGAACTACTACCCATCACAACACAACACCTAATCTCAAGGAGATCCACTCCTTGTTACAACACCATCAAGGATATCACCATCCTTGGTTCTAAACAAATACTATATGTATAACGATGCACCTCATCGATTATACGACCTAGGCATTCTTCACTAATGCCATTTACACGATCCTTCAGCACCTTTCACTAATGCCTTCAACACGGATCTTCGGCACTCTTCACTAATGCCTTTGACACATCTATGACATCCGTTATGTTTTGTGGCCCAACATAACAAACCTTGTGTTTTATGGCACAAACACATAAACCATCTAGTCTAGTCATAGATACAAGAATATGATACTAGACAATATCCAAGACAATGTGTCTAATGGATATAAACTCCTAGACTAAACATCAAGAACCCAAAGCATGATGTAGTTAGTCTTCTATGAATGAAGATGACAAGTTTCCCAAGCTTGTTGTATAAGATCTTCATGTGCTTGTATCTTGTGATGGGTGATCACTTTAGTAGGTAAGGAAGCAAGATCTCTAAGCTTGCTTTGGAGGATCACTTCGGGAGTATGCTTACAACAAATGAGAGTTAGAAGAATTATGATCATATGAGATGAGGGTGGTTTACATGTTTCCTAATGTTCTAAATATCCTAGATTTGGTGGAGAGAAACTATGTGTGAAGGTGTGAGGAAATGGTAATAATTGGTTTGTTATTTATAGGAAAAAAGACCAAAACCATGTTCTGCCCCAAGGATCCCTTCTGGAGGGATCCGGCCTTGTAATTCCAAGGGATCCGTGGGTCATATGAGGGATCCGTGCACGCTCCTCTTTACCCATTGTTTTTGGGTTGAAACCATGGGTTATGGGTTATGGTTTTGAGTGCCCACCAAGGTACAATGTATCTAGACTTATGGGTATGGGTCAATACCATGGGTCATGGATAATATCCATATATGACTTATGCATGATGTCATGCAATGGGTGGTATGTGCTAAAACACATACCTTTTTGTTATCAAAATGGACCCAAAACAACCAAGAAAAAAACCGTTTATTGCTAATATTTGTGGTTTTCTTGAGTTTGTGCTTGTGCAGGTACGGATATGCAAAAACACACAAAAAGGATCCAAATCAGATGTAAATCCGAGCACGAGAGATCAAGAGAGTTTGAGCTGAGCTGGAAGGTCGGGATTGTGCATTTTTGAAGATTTTATTCTCTGAAGATGATTTTTAGAAGTTACAGTCAAGTTTGGAGAAATGTCAAGATTAGTCCCTGAGCTTTGAGCTTTTGTCAAAAATGATCCTCCAAGTTTCAGAATTTACAGATATCAACCCTTGGATTATCTGAAGAATGACAACAATGGTCCTTAATGAGCATTTTCAGATTTACAGAATTGGTCCTTGAAGTTTTAGTTTGCACAAGTTTGGTCCCTTAAATAATTATTTGGATCACTTATTATTACAAGTCCAAAATCTAAATATTCGGCCCAAAATGCAAGATCCGGTCCAATATCTAGCTTTTACCCGCCCAACAAACCAATACCCGTATTCCATTTAACCCGGTTTTTACCCGAGTCAAACCCACTAACCCCGGTCAAAACAAGTTGAAATATATTAAATAAAACCAATAAACCTCGCGCCTATTTTTTCCCCAATTCTGCAAAACGCAAGAACCCTAAACTACCCTTATCCCAATTCAAACAATTAGCCACAATTGGAGGGCAATTCAGTCCTTTCCCTAACACATTATGACACACTGACACATGGGGGCTGCCAGGTCACTGATCCATGCGTCACATTCCAAATACTTGCTTCTGATTGGTCAGTGGTACGTGTAAGATTCAATCTAAGGGCGGATATTGAAAGAATGAGGTGTGGGATTAATCCAAGGGTTCTCAAAGCACTCAAAGAAGCACAAAATGAAGATTTCTAGATCCTTCTCAAGACCTCAAGCTCGTTTATAAATACCTCTTCATTTTCACTTGTAATCTCATGTAGAATTTGAGTATTATCAGTAGCTTATTAGTGTTTAGAATTTAGTTTTCATTTCTGTATTTTCTTAATTTCAAGTTTCCTTTGTAATCACAAGTTGTAGTAATAAAAGTAATTTCAGTTTTTTAAAAAAGCAATCTCAATTACTGTTTTATTGTTTTTTTTAAGAGCTTATTAGTATTTCATTTTCTAAATTTAGCTTATCACACACTATTTTCAGCTTACTTGTTCTTTTAAACAAAAATCGAAAAAAAAAATAAGAAAATTATCTTAAAAATCAAAAATACTTCAAAACTGTTATTGAACTGCAATCCGTTTGTGTTTATGTTTTCATAAACTCTAATAAGCTTATTTACAGCTTATTTAGAGTTTATTCTAGATTCTACTCAGTTCTACTCTCCAAAATTAGTTACAATCAAAACTGCAGCTGCTACAACTTTTGGATCTGATTTACTGTTGATCATGGAAGTGGGTTGATTATAAGTTGGAAATGTGTTGAGTTTGGATCTGGTTTGGGTTGAAAACAATAGGTTAGTAGTTACTTTTGTTTGGCAAGCCATAGCGGCTAAGGACGCAAGTAAGTTCTAAGAATCCATATCTGTCATAATTCACTTGTTCTGTCTATTGATTATTTGATAATATTAATAGTGGAAAATTCTTCATTTAGCTGTATTTAGTCATTTAGATTATTGATTAATGATAAACTAGATTGCTCAAGTAGGATAGTGTTTTAAAATTACAAATCTGTTATTAAAGGACTGTTTGGATCAGTCATTTGTTTGGAGAGTGAGCTTAGTTCAGTGGTTGATCCTGGCTGTTAGAGTTATATTTAGGCATAACATAATCAACTTGTTAATCAATTTGTGCTCTAAAAGTCTGATAGTCAAAATCAATTTGAAACTGATCTTATTTGCACCTCTGTTGAAATCAGTAGTTAGATCCTTGCTTATAGGCTTAGACTTAGTAGATCAATCTTGCTTTAATCATAATTAGGCTTAAAACACCATAATCAGTTCACTACTTTGGATCAAATCTCATCAAAGTCAAACTTTTAAACTGTTTCAAAAGTCAAAATAATGTCAAAAGTCAGTTTTCTTTACATCTTGCAGACCTTGCATTGAGTCCATTTCAGTGAGTTAGAGCCTGAAATTTGGCTTAGTCATAGTCTGCTAGGTGGTCTTGAGGACTGCATAACTGCTTTTCACTTTAGCTCTTCTGATCAGCCTGTGCATAAGCTCAAACAGTAGGGCCAGGTCACTGTTTTACTTTAAGAGCAGTTAGCTTTAATCATTGTTAGACTGATCATTAGAGGTTAGGAGTAGTGTTAATCAGTTAGGATTAGCCTATTTTAGCTTAATCTAGCTTGAGTATCTGTTTGGTAGCTTATTTCACTTGTTTGCTTATTTTTCTTAGCTTATTAATAAGCAGTTTGTGATTCAGTTCTAATATTTCACACATAAGCTATAGATTTCTTATTTTTCATAGAATTAGATTAAGATTTTAGAATTTCCCTGAATTTTTCATAATTTTTGGTCATTGTTTGGTATTTTTCTTTATTAAAAATAGTTTTTAATCATTTTAAAATAGCTTTATTTGCAATTAATTCAGAAAAAGTTCCAAAAAATAATTTTTCAATTTTCCCAGTTTAAGAAAAATATAAAAAGCATAAAAAATATTTTTCCTTATTTTTTCCCTTATATTTGGTATTTTTCACTATTTAAATTAGATTAAAATAGTTTTAAATTAGTAGAAAATAGAAAATTAATCTGAAAAATACAAAAATAGTTTTAAAAAAAGTCTTTTGAGTTATTTGTGATTTTTAGAAAATAGTTTCATATTTTTCTCTTAGATTTTTATAATTTTTAGTATTTTAAATTAGTTTTAATAGTTAAAAATTAGTTTTTAATTTTTATAAAATCAAGAAAAATCCAAAAAAATAGTTTTAATTCTAAAATAGTTTTCTAATATCATTTCTCGAGTAAAAGTAATTTTAGGTTATTTTTAGGATTTAGATTAGACGTAATTGCTTTTTATTCGCGTTTCGTTTAATCCCGTATTTGCGTTTAATGTAGATTAGCGTAGTTCGCCTTAATTCTTAGGATTTCCCCTAGATTTTAGTTCCCTATGCTTTCCTTATCCCGTAGTTTAGATAAGATCATTTTATCCCCTTTTCTTATTCAAATCCCGATTATCGAGACGTGAGTTGGAAACTCCATTCAACCCTCGTTCGGAACGATCTCGGTGCTCAAACCTAACACGTTTGAGTTACCCGTATACTACACACTTCTCATCTATTATTGATCAGTGTCCGAACCGTTTTAAGTTTCTTACGGTTAATCATTCACAAGTGGCTAGCTTGTGTGAGTAAACTTGACGGTTCGACACTGCTAATCAATTTTTGGCGCCGCTGCCGGGGAGGGCATGTAGTGAGTTTTCGTATTCCGTCTCGATTCGCGTGTTTTTGAAGATCCTTCCCCGAGTGAAGTTATCGTTGTTTTTGTAAATATCCCTTTATAAAAACCCAAAAAGATTTTCCTTTTAAAAATTTGTTTTAAAAACCCAAAAATATTCTTCTTGAATCCTCTTAACCCGATAATTCTTTTCTTTCACCCTCTATATGTTTAATTCTCACGGAGACGATTTCTTTGAACGTCGTGTTTTTCTTAACAACGTTGAAAAATTTGCAGCCTTGTCAAAAATTTTGAAATATAATCTTGATGAACCCTCGATTCCTACTCCCTCTCCGGTGAGGGAA
Source organism: Chrysanthemum makinoi (assembly GCA_910596185.1). Classification (NCBI taxonomy): domain Eukaryota; kingdom Viridiplantae; phylum Streptophyta; class Magnoliopsida; order Asterales; family Asteraceae; genus Chrysanthemum; species Chrysanthemum makinoi. The sequence goes on along the minus strand of OU343218.1, from coordinate 35,593,389 downwards.
ATGGAATATGTATCTGAGCCCGAAGTGACTCCCGAGCCTCTCACGGAAACGGTGGAAATAGCTAACTCTTATCCAGATAATTCTTCGATTTATCAGCTTTTGTGCATATGGTGCAGAGGACCCGAATATGGTGGGAATTGTTCGCTTGTAGCAATGGAAAATCTGGAACCGAGTTTCACCACAATCCTAACTATGAGACAACCGATTTTCCTAACCAACCTCTGTACCATGAGCCGGAATCATACTCTTGTGAGTACTGTGGTGGTCCTCACCAAGGTTTTCAATGTCAAGCTCAATTTAACAACTCAACCTTTGGTTATGAACCTTACCCGTATTCGTCACAACAATCGTACTGTTGTGAGTATTGTGGAGGTCCGCACGTTAATTCCGATTGTCAGATGCAGAATCCGATTGTTTACGAGCAAGTTCCTTGTAACAATTATGATTATCCTTATAACCCACCTCCACAATACCAAGAAGTTCAACCACCACCTTCTCCATGTTCTGAAGAATTTAATCAAAAAGTTCAAGAGATCATGATTGATCTTAAGAGTCTTCTTGAAAAACTTTCCCACGAAGAAAAAGATCCTAATCAGAAGACCTATCGTGAATTATTAGCTGAAGAAGCCGCGAAAGTGATCCAACATCGTCCAACTACCTATTATTACGATTCTGATTCTGATGACGATTATACTCCTCCGAGTGGCAATCCCACTCCCGTTTCTGAGCCTTTAATTTCCGATCCTTCCCCTTCTCTCACGCCGGTTGAGAGAAGTGACGTCGTTTTGGAAGAGGTCGATGATTCTATTTCTACAGACATCGTTGAACCCGTTGACTCTCTCATAATGGGGGATGAGCATCTTAGTATTATTCCGGAAACGGAAGTGTCTAATGCTGAGATCCTTATCCCAAGCCCACGAGAGTCTGGGGTTGTTGATATTTGTGATGAGCCTTCTCTTGATAATTTGAATGATCATGTTGAGATGTTCTCCGATTCCGATGATGATTCTTATGGAGACATCGATTTCGTCGACGATTTACCTTCTGAGCCCGTCCATATAGAAGAAGTAAACAATTTTGAGCCAGAAGAAGAAGAGATTGAGCCCGATGATATTGAGATCGAGGATGAAGCATTACTAGAAACATTGTCAAATGTTTATCTTCTCATTTCTAAGATTGAAGCTTTGAACGATAATTCGAGTTCGCCTCCTATCTCCGTTAAAGATAGTGATTTCTCTCCCGAGCTTGAAACTTTCCGATTTGATGAAGAGATTAGTGGCAATCCCACTATTGATGATGTTTATCCTCCGATTCTTGAGCGATTCTACTTCAAGGTTGATTTGAGCAAGGTTTTGAACGAGAATTCCGATACTCCAACAAATGACCCGATCATTGAGGAAGCCGACTCATTTCTTGCTCTTGATGACTTGATACCACCAGGTATTGAGGATATTGTGAATGATCCCGAGGGGGATATGATGTTTTTTGATGGACTTCTTGACTCACCTTTCTCTGACGAGTCCACCATCACTTATCCCGTTGAGCCCGCATGTGAAGACAAGATTTTTAAACCCGGGATATGCATTGATGAGCCTTTTGTTAAAATCATTTCCGGATATAAGGATCCTCGGATGGATGCCTTCATTTGTGAGCCTAAACATCTTATCTCTTACCATGAGATCCCGTATTTCTTGGAGTTTTCTCATGTTTATCCATCATCCTTTCGTCCGCCCGCAAAACCACCGGATGATGGATCCTTCTTACATGATATGCCTTACCCACCCATTTTCTTCTCCACCCAACCCACCCAGTCTCATTCTTTCGGGAATGAGGACACCGTTTTTGACCTTGGTATCTCTACCACTTTCTTCCCCAAGGACAAATGAATTCGGGGACGAGTCAGGCTAGCGACTCGGTAACCAAAAACAGTAGCGCTTCGTGGGAGGCACCCCATGCTTATCCATCTGTCTTCTTTCTATTTTCTAATAAGTGACGTGAAGGGGTCTGCCTCTTCGATTTCTCGTGTTTGGTTGTTTGTGATGTTGTGTAGGATTTTCCCGATATGAAGACTCTCGTGCTCGAAGTTTGTCATTTCTCCACTCGAGTTTCATGATCGATGCTGATGGAAATCCAATATCCTAATCTTATCGACTAACGTTTATCTTCTAGCATACTTAATAAACGGCTTTTAGATTTTCGTGATACCCTTGCTTTTAAACATTGAGGACAATGTTTCGTTCTAGTCTGGGGTAGGGTAATCTTCGATTTGATTTGACCGCACTTGCTTATTTCTGTCGTGTTTCTCTCGCAACCCCGTTTTTCCTTAGAAAATGAAAAATTGTGAAAAAATGATCAAAATTTAAAATGCTTTTGTTAGTCTTTAACCATAGATAATCAAAATTTTTGTAAGCTTTTGTTAGTCTTTTTGATTGAAAGGTTTTGCTAGTCTCTTAGATTAGAAGCTATAAAATGCGAATTCTAGCTCACAAGGCCAAGATTTTGCAAGTTTCCCTGAGTGATTTTAAATATGCATAACTTTATTTCATTAGACGAAGCATTTGCTAAGTTAATATATGTTTTGACACCTTGATTGACTTTCCGCTAGTGAGAGTAGGAATAGAATTCTGACTTGACCGGGCGTGTTGAGCCCTAGCTTGTTCCCTTAACCATAGATAATCTAAAAATTATCGGCTAAGCATCTGCGGATCTCATTATTTGGGATTTTAAATTTGCAGAGATCGAGAAATGATAGAGTTACTTATGAGTTTAGATGCTAAGCGTGGAGTAGTTGGTTCTCTTTAGAGCCCATCGAAGGTACTTATGGCTTTTTGTTCCCACAAAATTGTTTCACCCCATATCTGTCTAAATAATTAGAGATGTCGAGTTTTTGGCGATAGTTAGTTCTTTTTCTTCTTAAAAGAATCTTTGTTTTAAAAATTGGGTACACATCAGGGATCCGTAATAAAATAAATAAATAAAGTAATAAGTGATATGTGAAATGTAATAAGTAAAGTTGTGAGCTGTGGTGTCGAGATCGGACCCTTGGATCTTTAGCCGGGATTGAGTGAGGTCTTAGCCTAGCCAGCCGGGATCCTCATTTCATGAAGCCTATAGTCTTAGAATTACCCCGTGAAGCTCCGTGGTTCACAGCTCATACACGTAAAAGTCTAAGTCCTATATATATAAAAAAAAAAAAAAAAAAAAAAAAAGTTGAAAAATGAAAATGAAAAAAATGAAGTATAAGTTAATAAAAATTCCTTGATGTGGACCTCATTTTTACGACAATGGTTCTCGAGAGAAGACGGACAACTAATTAGCGACTTAGCTTTGTATCTTTATCAGAATAAAAGTTATCGAAACGAGAAATTCATTTCTCACAAAAATAAAAAAAATCTAGAGGAAATAGGAAAATGGGAACAAAAGGTAATTACACAAGTAACTTCCATGGGTAGTGTTAGCATCTACAGTCATATGTAACAATGATTTCGGTTTTACGCTTAGTTTGGGACTTGTGAAAAATCAGGGACGATGTATTCTATCCGTTTGGTCATTTCACGCTGTGTTGTGTTTTCTACTCTGTGATCCTAACATGTCGTTTGAAAAATGTTGGAGTTATTGATCGACATGAAAGTTCAACAAACCGTCATTCATAACCGGAATGTGTTTAATCGTAATATCTATATGAGAAATGAAAGGTAAACGGGGCGTTTTTAGAATTAAGGCCTTCTTAATCTCTTTTGAGGAACATTGACTACTTCTTCTCTAATTGGTTTGTCTGAACTGTTTGAAGTTTCTTACGGTTAGTCATTCACAAGTGGGTAGCTTGTGTGAGATAACTTGACGGTTTGGACATATCAATGGTTTAGTAGAAAGAGATTGAAATCCTTGGTTTTAGAAGCGTGAGTTGATTGCATTGCGTGAGGACACGGCAATAGTTTCATCTGGGGTATTTTGTTATGTGCTAAAACACATACCTTTTTGTTATCAAAATGGACCCAAAACAACCAAGAAAAAAACCGTTTATTGCTAATATTTGTGGTTTTCTTGAGTTTGTGCTTGTGCAGGTACGGATATGCAAAAACACACAAAAAGGATCCAAATCAGATGTAAATCCGAGCACGAGAGATCAAGAGAGTTTGAGCTGAGCTGGAAGGTCGGGATTGTGCATTTTTGAAGATTTTATTCTCTGAAGATGATTTTTAGAAGTTACAGTCAAGTTTGGAGAAATGTCAAGATTAGTCCCTGAGCTTTGAGCTTTTGTCAAAAATGATCCTCCAAGTTTCAGAATTTACAGATATCAACCCTTGGATTATCTGAAGAATGACAACAATGGTCCTTAATGAGCATTTTCAGATTTACAGAATTGGTCCTTGAAGTTTTAGTTTGCACAAGTTTGGTCCCTTAAATAATTATTTGGATCACTTATTATTACAAGTCCAAAATCTAAATATTCGGCCCAAAATGCAAGATCCGGTCCAATATCTAGCTTTTACCCGCCCAACAAACCAATACCCGTATTCCATTTAACCCGGTTTTTACCCTAGTCAAACCCACTAACCCCGGTCAAAACAAGTTGAAATATATTAAATAAAACCAATAAACCTCGCGCCTATTTTTTCCCAATTCTGCAAACGCAAGAACCCTAAACTACCCTTATCCCAATTCAAACAATTAGCCACAATTGGAGGGCAATTCAGTCCTTTCCCTGACACATTATGACACACTGACACATGGGGGCTGCCAGGTCACTGATCCATGCGTCACATTCCAAATACTTGCTTCTGATTGGTCAGTGGTACGTGTAAGATTCAATCTAAGGGCGGATATTGAAAGAATGAGGCGTGGGATTAATCCAAGGGTTCTCAAAGCACTCAAAGAAGCACAAAATGAAGATTTCTAGATCCTTCTCAAGACCTCAAGCTCGTTTATAAATACCTCTTCATTTTCACTTGTAATCTCATGTAGAATTTGAGTATTATCAGTAGCTTATTAGTGTTTAGAATTTAGTTTTCATTTCTGTATTTTCTTAATTTCAAGTTTCCTTTGTAATCACAAGTTGTAGTAATAAAAGTAATTTCAGTTTTTTAAAAAAAAGCAATCTCAATTCTTGTTTTATTGTTTTTTTAAGAGCTTATTAGTATTTCATTTTCTAAATTTAGCTTATCACACACTATTTTCAGCTTACTTGTTCTTTTAAACAAAAATCGAAAAAAAAATAAGAAAATTATCTTAAAAATAAAAAATACTTCAAAACTGTTATTGAACTGCAATCCGTTTGTGTTTATGTTTTCATAAACTCTAATAAGCTTATTTACAGCTTATTTAGAGTTTATTCTAGATTCTACTCAGTTCTACTCTCCAAAATTAGTTACAATCAAAAGCTGCAGTTGTTACAACTTTTGGATCCGATTTCTGTTGATCATGGAAGTGGGTTGATTATAAGTTGGAAATGGGTTGAGTTTGGATCTGGTTTGGGTTGAAAACAATAGGTTAGTAGTTACTTTTGTTTGGCAAGCCATAGCGGCTAAGGACGCAAGTAAGTTCTAAGAATCCATATCTGTCATAATTCACTTGTTCTGTCTATTGATTATTTGATAATATTAATAGTGGAAACTTCTTCATTTAGCTGTATTTAGTCATTTAGATTATTGATTAATGATAAACTAGATTGCTCAAGTAGGATAGTGTTTTAAAATTACAAATCTGTTATTAAAGGATTTGTTTGGATCAGTCATTTGTTTGGAGAGTGAGCTTAGTTCAGGTGGTTGATCTGGTTGTTAGAGTTATATTTAGGCATAACATAATCAACTTGTTAATCAATTTGTGCTCTAAAAGTCTGATAGTCAAAATCAATTTGAAACTGATCTTATTTGCACCTCTGTTGAAATCAGTAGTTAGATCCTTGCTTATAGGCTTAGACTTAGTAGATCAATCTTGATTTAATCATAATTAGGCTTAAAACACCATAATCAGTTCACTACTTTGGATCAAATCTCATCAAAGTCAAACTTTTAAACTGTTTCAATAGTCAAAATAATGTCATAGTCAGTTTTCTTTACATCTTGCAGACCTTGCATTAAGTCCATTTCAGTGAGTTAGAGCCTGAAATTTGGCTTAGTCATAGTCTGCTAGGTGGTCTTGAGGACTGCATAACTGCTTTTCACTTTAGCTCTTCTGATCAGCCTGTGCATAAGCTCAAACAGGAGGGCAGGTCATTTTTACTTTAAAGCATTAGCTTTAATCATTGTTAGACTGATCATTAGAGGTTAGGAGTAGTGTTAATCAGTTAGGATTAGCCTATTTTAGCTTAATCTAGCTTGAGTATCTGTTTGGTAGCTTATTTCACTTGTTTGCTTATTTTCCTTAGCTTATTAATAAGCAGTTTGTGATTCAGTTCTAATATTTCACACATAAGCTATAGATTTCTTATTTTTCATAGAATTAGATTAAGATTTTAGAATTTCCCTGAATTTTTCATAATTTTTGGTCATTGTTTGGTATTTTTCTTTATTAAAAATAGTTTTTAATCATTTTAAAATAGCTTTATTTGCAATTAATTCAGAAAAAGTTCCAAAAAATAATTTTTCAATTTTCCCAGTTTAAGAAAAATATAAAAAGCATAAAAAATATTTTTCCTTATTTTTTCCCTTATATTTGGTATTTTTCACTATTTAAATTAGATTAAAATAGTTTTAAATTAGTAGAAAATAGAAAATTAATCTGAAAAATACAAAAATAGTTTTAAAAAAAGTCTTTTGAGTTATTTGTGATTTTTAGAAAATAGTTTCATATTTTTCTCTTAGATTTTTATAATTTTTAGTATTTTAAATTAGTTTTAATAGTTAAAAATTAGTTTTTAATTTTTATAAAATCAAGAAAAATCCAAAAAAATAGTTTTAATTCTAAAATAGTTTTCTAATATCATTTCTCGAGTAAAAGTAATTTTAGGTTATTTTTAGGATTTAGATTAGACGTAATTGCTTTTTATTCGCGTTTCGTTTAATCCCGTATTTGCGTTTAATGTAGATTAGCGTAGTTCGCCTTAATTCTTAGGATTTCCCCTAGATTTTAGTTCCCTATGCTTTCCTTATCCCGTAGTTTAGATAAGATCATTTTATCCCCTTTTCTTATTCAAATCCCGATTATCGAGACGTGAGTTGGAAACTCCATTCAACCCTCGTTCGGAACGATCTCGGTGCTCAAACCTAACACGTTTGAGTTACCCGTATACTACACACTTCTCATCTATTATTGATCAGTGTCCGAACCGTTTTAAGTTTCTTACGGTTAATCATTCACAAGTGGCTAGCTTGTGTGAGTAAACTTGACGGTTCGACTTAATCAATGGGTATGGGTCATGGTCTTTGAGTTTTACCCAACTGCATTCAATGTATTTGGTCAATTGGTCAAATACTTAAGTTTCTACCCATTTATATTACCCATTATAATACATACTAGCTATGTATATATTTACCCAATATGTAAACACTAGTTGTTGTACATAAACTATTTAACTAAACTTGTTTATTGGTTTGTTGGGGGTTTGATCATAATGCAACATAACAAACATGTACGAACCTGTGTTGTAGCATACAAGGACTTGAGTCGTCGAGAGGTGTTGAGAGTATGTTGAGACAAGATCTAACTACAAGTAACTTATACATTTTACGTTATGTATTACAAGTTACATGTTTGTCATCAACAAAACAAATGAGAATGTATAGATTAAATATCTTAATATTTGCACTAACAATCTCCCCCTTTTTGTTGATCACAAAATATATGTAAACGTAATAGATAGGTAAAATGTCAAAGTTACTTGTGTCCGTACTTCCTATACATTACCTTCTTCGTTTACACTCTTCTCCCCCTTTTGTCGAAACAAAAGGGTGTGTCCTTTAAACTTAATTTCTCCCAAGAATGGCGAGTTTGCATCTTCCCTTGTGTGTATGCTCCCCTTGACGATTGCTCCCCCTTGTTAAGGGCGTCAAGTATTTTAGGAAGGCTAAGACGAAATTGTTGCAAAATTTGCAATGTTATTGTTTTGACGAAAAACTCCCCTTTATTGAGAGCGTCAAGTTCTCCTAGTATGTTTTGAAAATCTACAAAACAAAAAGTTAGTGCAAAATTATATTCGTCCTTGGACGAGTAAGTCATATGTTGCACTTTATAAATGCTCGATGGAAGCTCCCCCTAGCTCGAGGGCGTCAAGAAGAACCTACAAAAAAAATGTTAAAAAGAAAATGATCCTACTACTTGCATCATCATGGTTGGTTTAGAGGTTGTAAGGTTTGTTCAAGTTAAGAAAAAAAATGTGCTTAGGGATGAGACGTATTTCATTACGAAATTCACTTGGCTTTTGACAACATAGATGTTTGTGAAGGATGGTTGAGCAACCATGAATTGTAGTGGTAGTGAGACACTTGTAGGATGTGGTTGACACAAGTAGCTTGTTGTTTGAGGTTGTGGTTGACACAAGTAGGATGTGGTAGAACATGAGACATACTTCATCACGTAGTTCATGAACTAGACCTTGGACACGGTGATAGTGATAGAAATTATCATTATGACTTAGAGGTATGGAAGTTGTGGTAGAGGTGATGAAAGGTATCAAGGTGAATCTTTGACTTGGTTGATGACTCATTAGAGGTGGTAGACATGATGACTTTGTGAGTGGTGATAAAAGTGGAGTAAAATGGTTAGGATGATGCAAGATTAGGAATATATAAAGAAATGTGCGAATGAGCACAACTTGACTTGATGGTGAAATCGACCATTGTCATCCTACAAGAATCTAAAAGAGTTAGTACAAAAGGAAAACATTTATATAAATGGATTAATTGTTCACATAAAATCATGAAATGTAAAGAAATAACACGTATAGAATCATATAAATGCAACTCATTTATAAACATATACGAAAATGATAATCCTAAGTGTTGAGCAAGTGCTTGTGTGGAAAAGGAAATTTGAAATGATTATCTAAAGAGATAATGTACCTATTGTTCCACATGAGGTGAAAATGAGGTGATGGGGTTCTAGCAAGGTCTAGCACCTACATATCCTAAGTTACTTAGTCTATTAAGTGTCTTACATGAAGATGGACTTAAATGATCGTTTTAGCTAGAGTTGACATGAATCTGTCACCCGGATCCCACGGTTCCCTCCAATGAGGGATCCGTCTAGGCTAATCCTAGGGATCCGGCTCTCAGCAGCTAGGAAAGAATAAAAATGATGTTTGTAAGGTCTAACGCCTATACCTCCTTGAGTGTTTTAGTCTTCCTAAGTGTCTTAAATGAAAGAGTACTTAAATGATCAAGAGCAATGAGTGATGGTAGCTAATGATTGCCTTTTATGGAAAGAAATGGGGCTTTATGAGCACCAGTGGATGATCAAAGATGACACTAAGAAATTTGAGAGTGTCAAGTGGTGTTAAATGATCCTAGAGATCAGATGATGACTTGAGAGAGATTTGGAAAATTCCTTAAAAATCTTAAGAAATTAAAAATTAGTTTTTGGCCTATTTTGAGGTAAGGATGACTAAAATCAATTTGCTAAAATTGAGAGAAATATCAAACTAGGTGTTTTGAGATGAGAGGAACAATGTGTAAACATTGGAGCGGAAAGATGGCGAGTTTTAAACTAATGAAAAATCAAAAAATACTTCGAATGTGATCCTAAGTCATCCATGAGTGAATGTGAGATCAACTGAGCCTAAGGGAGGTTTAAGTGATCATAATGTAGCATGTTTAACTAATCCAATAAGGTCTAAAATGTTGGATTGATGCAAGGAGGCTACAAAGGAACTTCTGTCCACCCGGATCCCACGGATCCTTCACTTGAGGGATCCGGCGTCAGAGACAGATTTTCTTAACAGAATAGTTGCATAATTTTACTCTATGTTTCGAATTATGAAACTAATGATTTCTACAGCAAGTATACATGTATACACATTAAGAAAAGCAAGGAGAGCATGTAGAGGTAACATATAGGCAATCAAATGAGATCGAGCTCACAAATAACACAAAGGTTTAGCAAACTTAACAAGCACTATTCAACTAGCCCAAAAAAGATTTACGATCTAGATTAGTAAATCATTTACACTAACAATGACATGCAAGGTATGTGTTTAGAAAGAAAAGAGCACAAGATGGTGTTCAAGACAAAAGAGTTGTGAGGTGCTAGTTTAGGACAATCTAGTCATTACGGATGGCGATTAGCATACAATGAGCTTCTTCCATGAAGTCATGTAGCTCTTCTCGATCAAAGCAAGATAATCGCTTGATGAGGCAAGTGGTTGTGATTAATTAAAAGAAAAATTAATTTTACAACTTGTTTGATTAGTAATCCTAAGACAATGCAAAGTATTTCCATTGTAAACTTACTTTAGGAAAACATAGGAGTATAAATTTCTTGGGTGAGAGAATGAATACGAGACTATTACTAGCGGTGCTCAATTACGGCTAAACACGACCATTTTTACGGGCGATTCCACATACCCAACTTCTATCAAGGAAGCAATTCAACCGTTAGGCCAAATTGAGTTTCTAGTGCAATAAGTTCTCCAGTATTCATTCTCAAGTTAGGAAAATTTATATTCCTATAATGGTCTATCGAAGAGTAACAATGATGATACTTTGCTTCGTTTTTATTAATAATATACTTGAAACAACTAAGGTGGCAAAGGTGTCAAAAAAATTAAAAGTTGTCCAAGTGGTGAACACAAAAAAAATGGTTGGATGAGCTAGTTCAACATATGTTGTTGGAAAGCTCGAGTTTGGACTTTCGGATATGAACAATTATATTTGCGTTTGAAAAATAATTTACTTGAGTATATCGGATGAAATAATCAAGTTGTCAATCCTACTATGAAGCTTGGAGAGCGATCATGAAAAGGAAAACTAGAGAGTACATCATCATCACAAGTGTAGGTTATGATCCGATGTACATTCTTGTTGTTTTTAGAAAACGATACAAGAAAATATGAAATCAAGAAATCATATAAGCACATAAAACATTTATGTTGCACACATGACAAACTCAATCAAAAAGCCATTAGGTGTGTTATATGTTTTAAACATTTTTCAATTTATAAAACTAATATTTGTGGTTTTCTTGAGTTTGTGCTTGTGCAGGTACGGATATGTAAAAACACGCAAAAAGGAACCAAATCAGACGTAAATCCGAGCACGAGAGATTAAGAGAGTTTGAGCTGAGCCGAAAGGTCGGGATTGTGCATTTATGAAGATTTTATTCTCTGAGGATGATTTTTGGAAGTTATGATCATATTTGAAGAATTGTCAAGATCAGTCCTTGAACTTTGAGTATTTGGCAGAATAGACCCCTGAAGTTTCAGAAGTTTCAAATTCAGCCCTTGGATTATTTGAGATTGGCAAAAATGACCCTTGGACAATATTTTCAGTTTTACACTTTTGGTCCCTGAAATTCGGGTTTATACATAAATGGTCCTTGAAATACTAAATGGGTTCATTATAAATCCTTAAATCCAATATATCTATCCATGGCCCAACACAAAAGCCCAAACCAATCCATTACTAATACCCGGTTTAGCCAACCCAAGTATCCAACCCGTTTTAACCATTTGGACCCCGGTCAACATGTCACTTAACCCGGTCAATGAATACTTGAAATATATTAAATAAACACAAAATCAAACGCGCCCAATTTATACCCTCTTTTTCCCAGGTTCTAAGAACCCTAAAACACCCTCGCTATCAATTAAGCCAATTCACTATCATTAAGGGTAATTATGTCCTTTCCTCTGACACACACTGACACACGGATGCTAGCTTGGCAATCCGTGTGTCATTCTCTCAAATCCTTGGCCTCTGATTGGTGTAAACTACGTGGAGATGTAAATCCCAGGGATGAGATGAAATGGGATTGATCTAATGGTGGAAACGAGCTCAAGAGAAAGCACATGCTCAACTTCTGGATCCTTCTATTAGCTTAAGCAGTTGGCTATTTAAAGACCCCTGATCTCACAGTGAATGTATGTAGAGTAGGAGTAGAGTAGTAGTAGATTAGCTGAGTAGAGTAATAGTTTTTAATGCTTTCAATATTGTAATTTCTTTTCTGTTTTTAAATTCAAATTGTATTCAGATTTGAGTAATAAAATTGATTTTTAGTTTCAATTCTCATTTATTCTAAATCACTGTTTTATTGTTTCTCAGCTTATGTTTTTGTTATCTAAAGTTCATCAAATACTTATTTAGAGCTTATTGTGTAGTCTACTCAGTCCTACTCTCACTATACTCAAAAATCTCAAAAAAACTGTTCTGGATTGCTAATCTAAGGATGAAAATGGGTTGAATGTGAGTTGGAATTGGGTTTGATAATCAGTTTAGGATAGTGGTTCTCTGATTTCAATAGCAAGCCACAGTGGCTGGAAGTATGTAAGTTTTGTATAATCTTATCAGTCTCATTTCTGTCATATCTGCACATGTAGCATAATTGTCATTTGATAGTTATAGCTTAGATAATTGTTCCTATTAGCTTGCACTTAATCTTTTATACCTGTTATAGTTTTATTCATGGTTTAGATCTGAATTAAGAATTTGAATCTGCTCATTAGTTCATTTAAGGTGTGTTTGGCATTAGGTCCATATTTGAGTTTAAGGCTTATCCAGAGGTCTTAGTTAGTTGAGTTAATCATTTGTAGGTTAGTTAGACTATATTGGATCATTGTTTTGCTTCTGCAACTACTCAAAGTCAAATCTGCATTTTTCCTGATCTCATTAGCTCATTAGTAAGGTTAGATGATTGCATAAGTACAAATCAGTGTTAGAATCATAAAGGTTAGCTTGCATTAGTTTCATTTCATCATAATTTATCATTCTCAGTTAAAAAATTGGAATCTAATCTCAGTTTAGTCAAATAACCAATTCTGTCATTTAAAAGTCAAAGTTGTAAAATCAGTTTTTAACCAAACTTTGATGACCTCTACTGGATTCATTTTCTAGTATAAGTGTTTGAAACTTTGGGTTTTCCAAGTTAAGTTGGTCAGCTTCTGATATCTTATTTTTGTAAAATGTTTAGAAATCTTTAAAAGCTTCAAATAAGCTGCTCAATACAGCTTAAGATCCCCTGTGCACACTCAGCATTAACTGAGTTGTGCACAGGTGTTTTGCAGCAGCCATATCTTTTTCATACTAGCTTGTTATTGGCTGAAACTTGGTACATATGTTCTCTGCCTGGTAGTCTTTAGTTCCCTACTGTTAGTTTTCCCTTTAGCTTATTGGATAAGCAATTGTAACAGCTTAAAGTAGAGGCCAGGACAATGTTTTGCTTAAAGTAGTCAATTAGCTCAATACTTGGTAATCTACTTATTAGAGGTTAGGATTAGGAGTATTTAGTTGCTGGTAGTTATTTTTAGTATACTTTAGCTTCTGTTATCAATTGGTGTCATTTAGTGCTTATTTGCTTATTTTAAAATGCTTATTTAGAAACAGTTTACACTACAGCTTCCATATCTCACACATAAGCTATGGTTTTCTTATTTTTAATAGATTTAGAATAATATTTTAGTATTTTCCTGAATTTTTCATAATTTTTGGTCATTGTTTAGTATTTTTCTTATTTAAAAACAGTTTTTAATCATTTTTAAATAGCTTTAATTGCAATTAATTAAGAAAAAGTTCCAAAAAATAATTTTTAATTTTTCTCAGTTTAAGAAAAATATAAAAAGCATAAAAAATATTTTTCCTTATTTTTTCCCTTTTTTTTGGTATTTTTCACAATTTAAATTAGATTAAAATAGTTTTAAATTAGTAGAAAATAGAAAAATAATCAGAAAATTACAAAAATAGTTTTGAAAATTCTCTTATGTTATTTTAGATTTTTAGAAATTAGTTTCATAATTTTCCCCTTTGTTTTTATAATTTTTAGTTATTTAGTCTTATTTTTAAAGTTTATAATTAGTTTTTAATTCTAATAAAATCAAGAAAAATCCTAAAAATAGTTTTAATTCATAATTAGTTTTCAAATAGCATTTTTAGTATAAAAATAATTTTAGGTTATTTTTAGGATTTAGAATAGACGTAGTTGCTTTTATTCGCGTTTCGTGTTTAATCACGTATTTGCGTTTTAGTGTAGAATTGCGTAGTTTGCCATTATTCTTAGGTTTTCCCCATAGATTTTTATCCTTTATGCTTTCCTTATCCCGTAGTTTAGAAAACTTCATTTTATACCCTTCTCTTATTCAAATCACAAAAATCAGGACGTGAGTTGGAAATTCCATTCAACCCTCGTTCGGAACGATCTCGGTGCTCAAACCTAACACGTTTGAGTTATCCCGTATACTACACTTCTCATCTATTATTGATCAGTGCCCGAACCGTTTTAAGTTTCTTACGGTTAGTCATTCACAAGTGGCTAGCTTGTGTGAGTAAACTTGACGTGTTTGTTCGCTGCGTATCAGAGATCAACTGAGCCTAAGGGAGGTTTAAGTGATCATAATGTAGCATGTTTAACTAATCCAATAAGGTCTAAAATGTTGGATTGATGCAAGGAGGCTACAAAGGAACTTCTGTCCACCCGGATCCCACAGATCCTTCACTTGAGGGATCCGTCTAGTTACATCTAAGGGATCCGGCGTCAGAGACAGATTTTCTTAACAGAATAGTTGCATAATTTTACTCTATGTTTCGAATTATGAAACTAATGATTTCTACAGCAAGTATACATGTATACACATTAAGAAAAGCAAGGAGAGCATGTAGAGGTAACATATAGGCAATCAAATGAGATCGAGCTCACAAATAACACAAAGGTTTAGCAAACTTAACAAGCACTATTCAACTAGCCCAAAAAAGATTTACGGTCTAGATTAGTAAATCATTTACACTAACAATGACATGCAAGGTATGTGTTTAGAAAGAAAAGAGCACAAGATGGTGTTCAAGACAAAAGAGTTGTGAGGTGCTAGTTTAGGACAATCTAGTCATTACGGATGGCGATTAGCATACAATGAGCTTCTTCCATGAAGTCATGTAGCTCTTCTCGATCAAAGCAAGATAATCGCTTGATGAGGCAAGTGGTTGTGATTAATTAAAAGAAAAATTAATTTTACAACTTGTTTGATTAGTAATCCTAAGACAATGCAAAGTATTTCCATTGTAAACTTACTTTAGGAAAACATAGGAGTATAAATTTCTCAGGTGAGAGAATGAATATGAGACTATTACTAGCGGTGCTCAATTACGGCTAAACACGACCATTTTTACGGGCGATTCCACATACCCAACTTCTATCAAGGAAGCAATTCAACCGTTAGGCCAAATTGAGTTTCTAGTGCAATAAGTTCTCCAGTATTCATTCTCAAGTTAGGAAAATTTATATTCCTATAATGGTCTATCGAAGAGTAACAATGATGATACTTTGCTTCGTTTTTATTAATAATATACTTGAAACAACTAAGGTGGCAAAGGTGTCAAAAAAAATTAAAAGTTGTCCATGTAGTGAACACAAAAAAAATGGTTGGATGAGCTAGTTCAACATATGTTGTTGGAAAGCTCGAGTTTGGACTTTCGGATATGAACAATTATATTTGCGTTTGAAAAATAATTTACTTGAGTATATCGGATGAAATAATCAAGTTGTCAATCCTACTATGAAGCTTGGAGAGCGATCATGAAAAGGAAAACTAGAGAGTACATCATCATCACAAGTGTAGGTTATGATCCGATGTACATTCTTGTTGTTTTTAGAAAACGATACAAGAAAATATGAAATCAAGAAATCATATAAGCACATAAAACATTTATGTTGCACACATGACAAACTCAATCAAAAAGCCATTAGGTGTGTTATATGTTTTAAACATTTTTCAATTTATAAACCTAATATTTTTTACACAACTAGATGTTATCCCAAACACTCCTTCAAGTAGCACATTGATTAGTAGAAAGTTACTAAATCGACAAGCAAGAGAATGAATAAGAAGGTAAGGAAACCACATAGGTTACTCAATCAAATAAGCACACAAGCTATTTGAGATAAGAAAATAATCAAGTAATGCAAAGAAGACAATTTATCGTTTATCATAGCATATGAAAGTTCTTTTCATCGCTTTGTGTTAAATATAAACATGTATACCAAGCTTGATTAGTTTCTTTTATATTTATAAATATGATCAAAACCTTAATTTCAAAAGAGGACACATTGTTATTCAAAGATGAAAACATCCGTCTCCAATTAGATCAAAAGTTGTGAAAAAGTTATGACCAAAAAATGACTTTCTATTATAGATCAATGATTCTGTAAATTTTTGTTTTGAATCAGTTTATGAAATCATTTTTAAATGAAAGTAGACTCAAATACCTTTAAAACGATAGGTGGCACGACTTCTAACGACTTACGGTTAAAAAGATATGAATTTTTGAAATTCAGACAAAAACTGTCTTCTGTACCACGGATCCCACGGATCCCTTGCTTGAGGGATCCGTCCAGTGTAACCTGAGGGATCCGCGGATCTGACACAGAATTACAAAAATGCACGTTTTGACCCGACGAAAAGGTTTAACCTTTGTAGACTTTTTAGTGAAGTTATATTATCCATTTTTACCTTTATTCAAGCTTGATAAACAAGATATCTAACAACAAAACTTCAAAGAGAAAAAATCAACAAAACACTTTTCATATTATGCTTGACTTCACCAAGAATTTGATACAAGGATCTTACTCGTTTTGAAAACCATTTGTTTTAAAAACTAGAGCCAACCCGCTGTGATACCAATTGTGAAAACGTAGGGGGGGGGGGGTGAATACGTTTCCGTTTCAAACTTAAAACTTTTGTATCAAATATAGTATAAACCATTGCATTTGCTAATCTCGACGCGAGGATCCATTTAACGCATTACGGCATGTAAGGCCAACCCCTTAATACCACATAAGATTCCGCAAGATTAATGGTTCATTAAAAATCAAGTTTCACCATTATTAGTACGGTTGCTTTTTCTTGATCAAGCGTGTCATAATATGTAAAGTGTTAAATATAGTTTGTGACTATATGAAAGACCAAGTATATGTCACAAACATAGACATCAACCACATAGAAAATAAACAATGTAATGCAAGAATAAGAGTAAAGCGATAAGTAAAAGGATAGACAAACCAACACGAGGATTTATAGTGGTTCGGCTACAAGGACACCTTCCTTGCCCAACTCCACTCCCCGAGTCACCTACAGAGAGTTCGTAATCACTACACCAACTCCTTATGGTGGAGAAGCCTTCACAACGTCGCTTACACCTTTTTCCGGTACAAAGCTAAATACCGAGTTCTTTCACACCAAGGCGAACCACACCTATCACAACGTCGCCTACCCTTTATACGGTGCTAGGCTAACCACCAGGTTCTTTCACTCCAAGGTGAACCACACCTACACAACGTCGCCTACCCTTTATTAGGTACTAGGCTAAGCACCTAGTTCCATTACTATGGAGGAACTACTACCCATCACAACACAACACCTAATCTCAAGGAGATCCACTCCTTGTTACAACATCATCAAGGATATCACCATCCTTGGATCTAAACAAATACTATATTTATAACGATGCACCTCATCGATTATACGACCTAGGCATTCTTCACTAATGCCATTTGCACGATCCTTCAGCACCTTTCACTAATGCCTTCAACACGGATCTTCGGAACTCTTCACTAATGCCTTTGACACATCTATGACATCCGTTATGTTTTGTGGCCCAACATAACAAACCTTGTGTTTTATGGCACAAACACATAAACCATCTAGTCTAGTCATAGATACAAGAATATGATACTAGACAATATCCAAGACAATGTGTCTAATGGATATAAACTCCTAGACTAAACATCAAGAACCCAAAGCATGATGTAGTTAGTCTTCTATGAATGAAGATGACAAGTTTCCCAAGCTTGTTGTATAAGATCTTCATGTGCTTGTATCTTGTGATTGGTGATCACTTCAGTAGGTAAGGAAGCAAGATCTCTAAGCTTGCTTTGGAGGATCACTTGGGGAGTATGCTTACAACAAATGAGAGTTAGAAGCATTATGATCATATGAGATGAGGGTGGTTTACATGTTTCCTAATGTTCTAAATATCCTAGATTTGGTGGAGAGAAACTATGTGTGAAGGTGTGAGGAAATTGTAAGAATTGGTTTGTTATTTATAGGCAAAAAGACCAAAACCATGTTCTGCCCCAAGGATCCATTTTGGAGGGATCCGGCCTTGTAATTCCAAGGGATCCGTGGGTCATATGAGGGATCCGTGCACGCTCCTCTTTACCCATTGTTTTTGGGTTGAAACCATGGGTTATGGGTTATGGTTTTGAGTGCCCACCAAGGTACAATGTATCTAGACTTATGGGTATGGGTCAATACCATGGGTCATGGATAATATCCATATATGACTTATGCATGATGTCATGCAATGGGTATGGGTCATGGACTTTGGGTTTTTCCCAACTACATTCAATGTATTTGGTCAATGGGTCAAATACTTAAGTTTCTACCCATTTATATTACCCATTATAATACATAATAGCTATGTATATATTTACCCAATATGTAAACACTAGTTGTTGGACATAAACTATTTAACTAAGCTTGTTTATTGGTTTGTTGGGGGTTTGATCATAATGCAACATAACAAACATGTACGAACCTGTGTTGTAGCATACAAGGACTTGAGTCGTCGAGAGGTGTTGAGAGTATGTTGAGACAAGATCTAACTACAAGTAACTTATACATTTTACGTTATGTATTACAAGTTACATGTTTGTCATCAACAAAACAAATGAGAATGTATTGATTAAATATCGTAATATTTGCACTAACAGGTGTAATATGGAGGGTTGTCCCGTTTTGTAAAGTCGATGTTTGCTTCTGGGTTGAGCCAGTCCATGTTGTTAGACATAGCTCGAGCAATGTTTTCAAGGTGATATTCGACCTCGATGGCACTTTCTGAGCTATCTTTTAACAGTTGAAAAGCTTCATTCTTGATTCGCCGCAACTCAGATTTCGTCATCTTCTTTACTCAGAATTTTTCTTGCAATATCTTTGCATGCTCCAATGTATTACCGTCTACCAGATCTTGACCTTCAGCAAGGTAGGGAGTGGAATTAACAAGTGTAGAAAACCATTCAAATTCCTCTGTGGTATCTTCATCTAGCCATGATAGGACGTCAGCCTTGGGCTTCTTCTTCTTCTTCTGTTTCTTAGGCCTAGATGAGGGTTCTGGTTTCTGTACTTTGTCGGGAGAGGCGGGTTGTTGTTGGGGCTCATGGTATTCCTCATCGTCACCACCCGTATACTCAAAGTGATCACCGGTTTTCTGAGTCTGGGGTGGTGGGTCAGAAGAATCCTGAGGTTTTTCAGTAGAAGAACGAGGAGGGGATCTTTGTTGAGCTGGAGTCCTTTGGGGTGGAGGCTGCATTGAATACTGAATGGAGGATGATTCACCAGACTTCTTTGTGCGTTTGGGCTCGTTATCCTTATCCTGATCTTTGTCTTCGTCGTCTCGTGAACGTTTGGGCCTTACAGCTTCTTCTCTGTATGCTGACCTGAGTTGGTATTCCAGCAATGCTTCAAATAATTTAGCTTCGTGTGAGGCAAACGTTGCAGAGCGTTTCGACATTTGAGCTACTAGCCGGTTCACCAATTCATCATCTGAGAAGATTGTAGTTTCAACTGGATTGATGCTCAAATTCATCGGAGTTGATTTCATGGCTTGCTTGGCTAAATGTAAGAGATTCGGATAAAGTTGTCTGGTATACATCTCCTTCGTCAGTTTCGGAACGACCTCCATAAGGAACTTATGAGAGTATCCTTTGATCATTTCGTCCATGCTCCCTTGAAGATCATCCTTCATAAGCTTCTGTACATACTCCCTTTCAACTTTTATCTTGTCATTCTCATCATGAAGATACGTTATCTGATCAGCGAGGAAATTCAACTTTCTATAGAGAATATCTTTCTTTCTTACTCGTTTGACAGCTTTAACGATTCGATTCTTAGATTGAGAGATCCAAGATGGAGTTGGCTTCTTTACTGATTTGGATGATGATTTGGTTGATTTCTTTGATGGTGGTGGTGAAGAGTGAGAATATGAATCCGATGATGATGAGATGTGAGGAGACTCCGGGTCCTTTGGTGGCTCAGAAGTTTCTTCCTTTGATCGTGCAGGACTATCTAGAAGAAACTTATCATACTCAACATCTTCTTCATTTCCAGACTTAGCTTGTTCATCAGCTTTGGCTTTGGCTGCAGCTTCTTCATCAGCTTTTACCTTCTCTAACTTCTCAGATTCTGGTTCTTCAAGAGTGTCCTCCACACGTGTTTGTTGTTGTACCAAAGTGGTGGCACCAGATCCCTTATCGGGTTGATTAACCGCATCAGGACCTGGTGAAGGTTGAGCTCCACCACTCGACCCTCCGGGGCCACCCATTTGTTCTTTAGCAAATTGTTGTGCGACGTGTTGAAGTCTCACGAATTTGAACTTCTTCCTGTATGATTTATCCAGTTGCTCTTCATCTGAGCTTGAGCTTTCTTCATACGGTACAAGTACTGGAGTCTTCCCTTTTCCTTGATCAGCTGGAGGACTAGGAGGTTTAGATGTCGTTGTAGTTTCATCTTCAGCAGTTTCAGAGTAGAAAGTCTCTTCATCTGATTCAGTACCCTCAGAGTCCTCGTCAGTTAGCTTTCTTTGCGGTTCAGGCTTAGATACGGGAATAGGAACAGCTTCCTTGGCGGGAACTGTCCTCTTTCGTGGAGGATTCCTTCTGGGGAACATCCTCTGACTCTCAGTGCTTGCAGCACTTCCTGCACTTCCTCTTCTGGTTTTCCTTATAGGTGTACCAGAAGACTTCTCACCTTTTGTATGTCTCGAGCTTTTTGATTTCATTAGTCAGAAGGTGATCAGGTAACACAACACCCTATTTCTTTGTTGACGATTCCTTGATTCTGACTGATAGGGTAGGCTCAGTCAACATATCGTGATTGTCGGGGTCATTGAGCCTCTTGGGAATATCAGGATGAAGTCCAAGTGCTCTCTGGATCAACAGTTTTGTGTATCTGACATAGGGAATCTTTGAGCCAAGCTTTTTGAGAAACGACATCATGTCTTCCCATATCAGAGCTTCGAATTCGATGTCCTTATTGTTGATTAATGACCAAAAGATTTGTAGTTCCATGAGCTTGGGATGCTCATAACCACTATCACGACCAGAGACAGATTTGGTAATGATGATGTAGAGGGTTCTCCACGGTTGAGGAATGTTCTTAAGCTCCACATGAGAGTGCTTAGTAATTATTCCTGAAGCTTCATCATAGCCAATATCAATCAAGAATTTCAGAACTGTCTCTTCAGTAGGTGTGGCATAGAAGTCAGTTGGTTCGATGTCAGGAATTAGAAGAACAGCCCGTAGATCTGCATGTGTGATGGTGATTTGTTTGTGATTGAGCGTCACTGTCACCGCACTTTGACCTTTGATCCTTTGCATTGAATTCCAGAATTGTTGAATGTAGATCTCTGGAACAGTAGCAGAGTGTGAGAGCATGTTCTGGTAGGGATGATTCTTAAGAACATCCACAGCAATCAAGCAGGAAGACTCTGAGCATGTGAGGGTTTCAAAATCAACTCTTAGATTGTTCTTTCCAATCTTCCTTGGATAGCCATTAGGGAAGATATCGGCAATTGTGAGAACCTCAGGTGCATCCACATTCATTTGAGCAGCCATGTCGTGATCTGAAATAACATTAGCCAAAAGAACCAACATATTGAAAGACATAATGTTAGTCAACAGAAGGTTTTATTGTCTAATTATTGAACGTATAATGTCAATGGTTGTTACGAGTCCAAAGTCACTTGTATGTCTAATAGTCCAATGACGTCGAGAAAGGTTTCGTGAGTTAGTTAATTTTAAATTTTAAAGTTTATGTTATCACTTATTAATCACAACATATTGAACGTTTAAGCTTATTAGTGACATTATTGGTTTCGTGACGTTATGATTTATTTATTTACAAGTTTGCACGCGTAACAATTCATAACGAAGGTTTGATCAAGGATTATGCGTAGAAATGGTAGCTTATGCGTAAACAGGGGTTATATGCGTAGACACAAGCTTATGCGTAGGAATCTGACTTACGCGTAAGAAATGTTACGCGTAGGAACATAGTATCCTTATGCGTAGAGCTTACGCGTAGGCGTATATAAAACCTTACGCGTAAGGCTTACTCGTATGAGTAGACCTTATGCTTAGAGGTCACTGTTTACGCATATCCTTCACAGGATACGCGTAGTCCCTTTGTAGAACCTTACGCGTAACAGTTACGCGTAAGATTTCTCTTACGCATAACTTTCTACGCGTAAGGTGATCCTTATGCGTAGAGTTTCAATGACCTTGATTCTGAGTTTTATGCGTAGCAAGCCTAAAATATCATCATCATAACATTATTATTAACACTAACATTCATCTTATAACAGATCACGGCATGAAAGCTCATTAAACAGTTTACGCGTAGAAAGTCATACGCGTAAGTCAAAACCCTAAAGTTCATGAATTAGGCATATGATTTCCAGCCATAAGATATGCACCAAAGTTTTTCTGGGAGGTCTAAGAAGTATATTGAGTATGTTTATCCAAGTTTTAACATCAAAAATGTCAAGAATCAAAAACACCCAAACCGTATGAATATAAACCCTAATTTTCAATTTATGAATCATTAGTGTTTCTGGGTGATTTCTGGGTTTGAATATGCTCAATTCAACTTGAATACAACTTTATACAACAATCTTTAACACCAAAAACCTTCACATATGAAAACGCCTAAACCCACGCATAAACCCTAATTTTCAAAATCCATCAATTCGTGTTTCTGGGTGCATTTTGAGGATAAAAAAGATATCATTGATGTTATAAAAACGTTTTGACACTATCCTTTTAACCACAAACGCATAATCTTGATCATGTGTTCATACGCATACGCGTAGAACACAAAATCAAGCATACACAAGAATTTGACCGTTGGATTCATGTGAAAATCAAAACCATTGTTTGAAAACATGTAAGAAACATTAAACCACTTACAAATTGATGATCCAAAACACAGATTTGGTGAACGAATCTTAGGCGTAGGATAGGTTTGGTATGTGTATTAAATGTGAGGTGAAAAATTAGGTGGAAGTGTTTTTATTTAAAATAACTTTAAGCTTTTGGCAGTTTTAGTCCCTCCACCTTTTCCATTTTCATCCAAAGCCATTTAACTTCCATTTTGGTTACCAAATGATAGATTTTAAGAAAAAAACTTGACGACACTCCCCCTTGACTTAAGAAAATAATGAAAGGTTATAAATTTTAGTCCGAGGAGTGTCAATGAACCAGAAAATTTACCACCATTGATAAAAGAAACAACCAGAATATGATAACATGCAAGTACACGGATGTTTTGAAACAGTTAAGTGTTTATTTTCTCCCCCTCAACATTTGATCGGAAAAATATTGATTTTTGAAAGATTAGAGTGTTGACGGAAGAAATGTAGTTGCAATGTTGAAAGAAAATAGATAGAAGAATATTTTTGTTGTTTTATCAGGTTTTATATTTTTGTATTTCGTATTAGGAAAAATATTTACCAAATAGATTTTGGTGTTTGGCAGGTTTTTAAGACTGTTTTAGGAGGTCATCCAATTCCTCTTGAGTCAAACACCTCATACCAATCCGGTGGACTAGCTCATTAAACCTAGCAGGAGGCAAGGCTTTGGTGAGTACATCTGCCAATTGGTATTCTGTACCCACAAAATATAATTCAACAGTACCCTGTTCCACGTGGTCCTTGATGAAATGATATCGAAGATCGATGTGCTTTGACTTTGAGTGTTGAACAGAGTTGCACGAGATCGCAATAGCACTTCGATTGTCACAGTACATCGGAATTCTGTCAAATACGTAACCATAGTCTTTGATTTGTGTTCTCATCCAAATGACTTGAGCACAACACGCCGGCATGGCTACATATTCTGCTTCGGTTGAGGACAGCGATGTACAATCCTGTTTCTTCGATTGCCATGACACCAGTTTATCACCAAGAAATTGTAAAGCTTCTGAAGTACTTTTCCGTGAGTCTAAGCATCCTGCGTGGTCAGCGTCTGAAAAAGCGATTAGTTCAAAACCAAAATCCTTCGGATACCAGATTCCCAAATTAATGGTTCCCTTGATGTATCGGAGGATTCTTTTAGCCTCAGAGAGGTGGGGTTCAGTTGGTCGTGACTGATAACGGGAGCAAAGATATATAGCAAAGACAATATCAGGTCTGCTAGCTGTTAGATACATGAGAGACCCAATAATACTATGGTATTTTGTAGGGTCCACCAATTTCCTATGTAAATCAGCGTCTAGCTTCTTGGTATGAGCCATTGGTGTGGCGTAGGTGTCACAGGTTTGCTTTCCAAATTTGTGTAACAATTCAAGGGCATATTTGGACTGACTCAAGAAAATACCACGGGGTGACTGATGAACTTGCAGTCCTAGAAAGAACGTAAGTTCACCCATCATGGACATTTCAAAATGTTTCTTCATTATTTTTGCAAAAGCGATTGAGTACTTTTTATGAGTTGACCCAAAAATGATGTCATCCACATAAGTTTGAACAATTAAAATATGTTCCTCGTGATATTGTATGAAAAGAGTTGGGTCGACCGAACCTTTGGTAAAGTTATTGGCAATGAGGAAAGATGATAGCTTATCATACCATGCCCGAGGGGCTTGTTTGAGACCGTAGAGAGCTTTCTTCAGTTTGTAGACATGATTAGGGAACTCTGGATCAATGAATCCTTTTGGCTGACTAACATAAACCGTTTCTTTCAGTTGTCCATTGAGAAAAGCAGTTTTTACATCCATCTGAAAGACCGTGATGTTCATGTGAGCCGCAAATGCCAGAAAAATCCTAACAGCCTCAAGACGAGCAACCGGAGCGAATGATTCTTCAAAGTCAATACCCTCTTCCTGTCTATAACCCTTAACCACCAGACGTGACTTGTTTCTGATAACGTTCCCTTCATCATCCAGTTTGTTTTTCCAAATCCATTTTAGACCAATGACGAAGACCCCTGTTGGTCTTTCAACCAGTTCCCATACTTCAAGACGTTTAAATTGGTTGAGTTCTTCCTGCATGGATTCAATCCAGTTGTCCTTTGTCATTGCGTGTTTAATGTTTTTAGGCTTAGATTGGCAGACAGTGAGTGCATAAATGCAATGTTCACCGTCTGTGTGAAGACGTTGTCTCGTAATGACTGGTTGATTCGGGTTGCCAATAATATTTTCCAGAGGATGGTATTTTGTCCATCTATGTGTGGAGGGTTGATGTTGGTATATATTGTGCAGATTTTGAGTATTCAAGTGGCTTGTTGAAGATTCCGCAATATCTGGTGCAGCAGTCTCATTAGCAAACGGGTTAAAGAACGCATTTGGATCAAAATCTGTAGGTGGGGGTACTTCATTAAGAACATCATCAGCCAGTTCATCATTGTTGGAAGCGGTTTGTTCAACTGTTGTGGTGGAGTCAACTGGTGGTGCTTCTTCAACATTAGTTGTTGTAGCAGGTGTATCAGGTATATGAGTATTATCAGGTTGAGCAACGGAAACAGCGGATACACCTGGAGCACGTTCATCAATATCGTCACTGAACAACGGAGCAAATAGCCTTTCCATTTGTTGACGAGTGAGCTGGGGGCTTTGTTCAGCTGATGATTGGGTTTGGGTGAAGTTTAAGCGGTTGTGACCGGGTTCTAAGCTGTTATGCTCAGAAGCCATTTCCGTAAGTTCATCAAAATGAGCATGAATCGTTTCCATAACCTCCTTTGTTTGACGATTTCAGATTCGGAAACCTTTAGAATTATCACAATATCCAATAAAGACTCCAATGTCAGCTTTGGCTTTGAGCTTTCCAAAGTCATCACGATCATTATTCGGATAGCAAAGAGATCCAAATACATGAAAGTGTTTGAGATTCGGTTTTCTGTTGTGGACAAGCTCGAAAGGCGTTTTGTTGTGGCGTTTTGTAATCATAGAACGGTTTTGAGTATAGCATGTAGTAGATACAGCTTCTGCCCATAAGTAATCTGGAAGTTTAGCATTGATTAACATTGTTCTTGCAGCTTCCACTAACGTTCGGTTTCGTCTTTCAACAACTCCGTTTTGTTCTGGTGTGCGTGCAATAGATGTCTGATGCTCAATTCCCACTTTCTCATAAAATTCACGAAGAGTTTGGTTAACAAATTCAGTGCCTCTGTCTGCTCGATTTGTCGGAAGGTGTTTCGTAGCTGAACTTGTATTTTCGTGAGAAAGGTGATGATCATCTGTGGAGCTTGGTCTTTGCTTCGAAGAAAGTAGACCCAAGTCCAGCGTGAATAGTCATCAACAATTACTAAGATGTAGCGTTTGCCATTGATCGTTTGCACGCGCATCGGGCAACACAAATCCATGTGAAGAAGATGAAGCACATGCTGAGAGCTGTGTTCCATATTTGAAGGAAAATGAGCATGAGTGCTTTTCCCTTGTTCACAAGCTGAGCAAAGGTGATCTTTAGAATACCTAAATCGTGGGAGTCCTTCAACTAGTTTGTGTCTAGCGAGGTTGGTGATGGTTTGAAAGTTTAGATGTGAGAGACGACGGTGCCATAGCCAGGATTTTGTTGATGTTGTCTTTGAAAGTAAGCAAATGGGAGATGAAGAAACCATGTCTTGCATAGAGATAGTGTAAAGACTTGAATTACGCGAGCCAGACATAAGGTCATTTCCTTGTAGATCACAAATAAAACAAGATTTCTCCCTGAAAGCAACCTCCAAATCTCCATCACAGAACTGACCTACTGAAAACAGATTGTGACCGAGGCCTTCCACATAATAAACCCTACTAATTTCGATGTTCCCATTGATGTAGTCTCCGTAGCCCATGATAGCTGTGAAGTGATCATTCCCGAATCTGACAGTGCCAATGAACTTTGCAATAAAGTTTGATAACAGTTTAAGGTTGCCTGTCATGTGTCGGAACATCCGCTATCAACAATCCAGAGAATGATCTCAGTATCACCTGCATTACACACAAACGACACAGATGGAATAGAAGTAGATGTGGAACCCAAAATGTTAGAGGGTTCCGGAGCAGTTATAGTAGACATACACACATCAATAGCTTTAGGTATCCATTTAAATCCAAGTGTGTTATATATCCATTTCTGCCATCTCCAGCTAGTATTTGCTTTAGTCTTAGTGAATGCACTAGGTGGTACTACATTCCTAGGAGGTGAAACTGGAGCAACAGGGACAGCAATGCGTTTCTTAGAATCTAAGGAGGGCGGTCTACCAAGCACAGACTTAGAAAGATTAGTGGGCCTAGAGGTATTCCGGTTCTTAGGATTCCTTAAACGAGAGATGATAGATTTAGCAACACATTTATCATGATAATCAGAATTCATACTTTTACGACAAATAACACAAGGTGCATCAGACTGAATATCAAAAGTGCTTAAAGGTTTAGCATTCGTTACAGCACTATTTCTATTACATTTTCCAGACGCAATATCTATAGTGGAAGCAACGTGAGTCTTATTCATAGTCCTAGTGTGATCTTCTACTTCAGCATTTGTTATTGTTCTTTTCTTAGGTCGCAACTTCCTATTCTTCCTTGTATTGCTCCTAGGCTGTGAAGTGCGGACATTTGGAAAAGAGGCAACTATTCCTGTTTCAGTAGAAGGAAGCACGTTAGCAACTTGTGATTTGGCAGTAGGGATTCTAGGTTCACGATTACTAAGTGTTACTGGTGCTATTCTCTTAATCACGGTAGGCGGAAGTTGTTCATACTTTCCTAACATTTCTCTTAACTTGAAGATAGTGTGAATCAGATCTTGTTCTCGCGCTAGAGGCGATTGAAAATGTTGAACTTTGATTTCAGAATGATATTCTATCTCATGTTGTAAAGTTTTGAGGTCAGCCATGAAAAGGTCAAAATATCGAAGAATTTTGCGATTTTCAGGTGTTGAGTTTACTTCACTGATGGAAGGTAAAGGACCATACGTTTGTGCATAATCTGGTTTGGGATTAACATTAGAAGACTCAGACGTTTTTATGATAATCCTTGGTGTGTTAGAAGAATCCGCTGGTGTGATGAAAGTGACCGCTTTTGAATAGTTAAAAGGTTTGTTGTAAACAACATTTTCTAATTTTGATCGACTCTCGTCTTCTGCATCTAATTCCTCTTGACGATGATATTCAACAACACTCATAACAGAGTTATCAATTTTATATTTTGCACTGGAAACTTCAGGATTTGGTTTGAATGCTTTGGTTGAAAGCTTAGGTTTGTAATCAGCAAGATTCGGTCCATAGCCATTTGGATTTGGTTTTAAAGTAAACTTTTCAATAGCTGTGACCGACTCACCATGTTTGTAAACAACAGTTTTAAACTCTTTAAGTTTGTTATGCAAGCCGATGATTTCTTCCAGATGATCATCTATTCGTTTCGTTGAATGCTTTTTGTATGCAGAGAACTGTTTTTGACAAGTTAACAACTCAGCCTTAGCTTTATGAGTTTCCAAGGTGAGAGCGTTAATTTTCTTTTTATGTTCATGTTTCAGTTGTTCTATTTCAGACAACAAAGCATTCTTCGAAGCGGCTAGATCACGCATCTGTCTCTCTAAATATTGTTCGTTTTGATGAGATTTGGCAAAGGCTGCTTCAAAACCTTTTTCACGTTTTTCTTGAGTTTTGAAAAAGTTTAGTTGCTTTTGTAAACATTCAAAGTCCTTGGTTAACAATGCATTTTTACTTTTCAAGTCCTGATTAATTGCACGACATTCTTCCACTATGATTTGTTGGTCTTGTATTAAACGAGCAAAATCTGGATGAGGCAAAAGTTCGGCGTGTTCAACGTGAGTCACAACATGATCATTACTGAGATCCTCAAGTATAACCACGGAGTCAATTTGATTATCAAGGGAAACCATTTGGTCATCTTGATCGTCAAATATAACTACGGGGTCTAGTTGAAAATCGTTGGAATGAGATGTGGACGACTCATTTTGAACATTCTGAGCCTTGCCGGATTCAGATGTTGGTGGAGATAATAGATCAGAGATGAATATGGTTTGTTCGGGTACCTGAGACAAACCATCAGTGTCATACACTGGGCCTGTGTCACTCATATGTAAATCATGCATATTAGCCATCAACATAACAGCTGCATTGGCCTGTAAATCCTCCATATCATTATCTGAGTCTGCATTTGCCATAAAGCTCTGTTCTTTGTCTGTGAGAGTTCCACCAGCTTCATCCTTAAAAGCCAAAAGAAGAGCCTCTTTGTGATAAGCACTGCCCCTTGTCCTTGGCTTTGGGCATGCATTAGCCAGGTGTCCCTTCTCATTGCAGTTGTAGCATCGAAGACCATTCAACCCATTCTGAGCATTTCCATGTTCCACCACTTGAGCTCTATTGTTATTCCTACCCACAACATTAAACCCTTGACCACCGCCCATCTGACGACCATAACCACAATTCTGAACTTTAGCTCGTCCATTGTTCACAACAGCTTGATTCCGTGTGTTAGATGAGGAACGTATACGATTGTTGGATTTTTTGGTATAACGGCTAAAAGCATTAGCAATCATAACAAATCCTTGTTGCAATGCTGCGAACGGATCAGATTCCTCATTAGCTTCTCTGACAAGTGCTTGAGCATTGTTGTTGTTGTTGTATGGAACCAATTGAGTTTGTTGAGATTGTTGCTGTGAAGGATCATATGGTGTGATTGTAGCAGTTGGTTGAGTTGCTGGTTGAGGAGGATAACTGTTTTGAGCATACAAGGCAAGTTGTTGATTTTCCGGATTTGACGTTGAAGAAATTTGAGCACGGAGAATCCTTTCCCTATCAACTTCCTTTTTATGAGGCTTCAAGTAATCGTACAACAATCCGTATGTAGAATGGTGCATGTTCTTTGCTTGACGGAGAAAAATGACATACTTTTCCCATTCAGGACCAAGACTACTCAGGAACTTAGTATTAACTGCAATTCTTGGCATGATGATGTTGTGTTTATCCAAATCATTAATGATGTATAAGAATCGGTGATGATAAGACTCTAGTGTCTCTCCAGGTTCAATCATGAAGTGTTCATAAGCCAAGTAAATTTTGGATTCCAGATCCTCCTGATTGAGTGCAGATCCTTCCATAAGAAGATGAATATGTTCCCACATCTCCTTTGCAGTCTTTTGAGCATCAACACTTCGAAGAATTGGGTTAGGTAATCCTAAGAGGATATATTGCATTGAAAGTTCATCAGCTTCATAGTGTAGAAGTTCTTCTGCATTCAGGTCTGCAATAGTACCAATGTTTGATTGTTCATCTCTTGGTGGATTAGCATTTGGATCGCCAGGTACAATGTCAGTAGGCATCTGAAATGGACCTTCCAAGATAACCTTCTTTAAGAACTTTCCATGTGGCTTCTTCAGATCACAAAACCTAAAGAACCTAATCACCCATTGATCGTAGTTTCCTGGAGTGAGCATTGGAGGTCTATCAAGTGATCCAGCCTCATGAATTGATTGTTGGCTGCTTAAAGCTTCACACATCTTTGCAAACCAAGTGGGTTCCTTCATAGTGTTCCTTGATGGATGTTGATTGAAGTCATTTGTGTAGGGTTGAACTTGAAGACTTGGTGGTGTTTGAACCATTTGAGGTTGTGGAATTGCAGCAAGTTGTGGAGTATGTTGTTGATTAAATTGTTGTTGATAAATTGCTTGTTGTTGATTCCATTCTTGATGTTGTGGAGTTAGTTGTTGTTGACGTTGAGAATAAGTGTAAGGGAAATAGTTAGAGTATGGGGGTTGTGACATGTTGAAAACTTGTGTTGGTAAAAATGGATCTTTGTAGTCGAATGAACCTTTGTTGATGAAGTGTCCTTAGGCGTAGAAATCACAATAAACCAAGTAGGACTTATGCGTAAAAACACCAAAGTTACGCGTAACAATGAGAGTTACGCGTAGTTTTAGCTTACGCGTAAGTAGGGAAAAGACACCAAAGTTATGCGTAGACACAAAGTTAGGCGTAGAAACTTATGCGTAGGATTACCTTATGCGTAAGACTAGGCTTAGGCGTAAGATGAATCTTATGCATAGGATTTCTACGCGTAAGCTTTATGCTTATGCGTAAGTTTAGGGTTTTGCCCAAATGATCTTTTACACTATCACAGTGCAAAAGATATCCAAAGTCGACATATTTTCAGGCTTATCCAAGCAAGAAAACACGGAGTAAACCACGAAACTGAAGATCAAACCAAGGATAAAGTTACGCGTAAAACTAGGGTTTTCATACGCTTAGCTTTACTCGTAAAATTGATTTTGCCCAAAGTTGTTTCTAAACCAGATTTTTGTGATGAGATAGCTTCAATATCACCAAAATAACATAAAAGTATGAAACTTGATGAATCAAAACGGCTAAAACGGTTACTCGTAAGAAGACACCCTCGAACAAAAACTAGCTTAAAAACGTAAATCCACGCGTAAAGTTTGAAACTTTTTGTCAAAAACAGTTATTTTAACACCTTAAAACATTGAAAGTACAAGAATCTTGGATTAAAAAGTGTAAAAAACGTGTTTTTTAAGCGAACCAAAGTATCATTCGTTAGCCTTAAGCGTAGGACCAAAACCCACTTTAAAAGCAATAACGATTCACCCAACTATTAGGCGATTGATACCACTGTTAGGTCACTAGATTTACAACACAAGCTTAATAGAAAGAAATACAGAGGTGGTTGAACAATAAACCAAACACACACACAATAGACTCGACCGGTTATGCGTAGATGTGAGTGAAAGAAATAAATTGAACAACCAACCCTCAAGTGAGGGTTATACAAGAGTATTTATAGGAGGGAAGCTAGGGCAACACTCCTAGTTCCCATCCTTTTCCTTATTGGGCTAGGTCTAGGCTTATGGGCCTTCTACATAAGCCTAAGGCTAATAACTAACATAAAGGCCATATTAAGCTAACTATTACATATGAATCACTAACACTTGATTTAGGTTTAGGAGTGATTCCAACATAATGCGAAAATATATATAGGATTACAAACGTCAGCCTGCCGTCATCTAGGGTTTCTTTATTGCGCCAACTTAGTTGTGACGACGCCACTTAGGAACTGTGTCAATTCCCTGAGTGGTCACAACATCTTCAGGCGACGGCGTCACGTTGTGTTTGTGACATCGTCACACCTTCTTTTGTGACGTTTTTTTTAGGTGTTGTCGTTTTCTTCGTTTTCTCGTCCAATCAAGCCCAAAATGCACATTTTTCCAGCATTTGCTTCTCAAGTATCCAAAACACAAATAGAAATGATTTAGGGAAATAAATGATCAAATATGTACGAATTTAAAGGCTAAATGATCCCTTAAAAGCATATGAAATTACACCTCATCAAATATCATTATACTTGGGATTTGCTTGTCCTCAATAAAGCATATGTTTATCATAATCAATTTACAAGTTTGGGGGCATTTAGCATTAGGTTAAAGATAATTTACAACATAACTCATTCTACAATAGCCATAACAAGCATGGAAATTATATATTAGCACCTCACATAAAGTATTTAGACTCTCTCATCTCTCTAGTGTATAAGTGATATAACATTATGAAAATGGACAAATAAACACTCTCTACATGTCATAGCATATAGATTACCATAGGCTTGATTAAGGATCAAAACGTCTGTAAGAGATTGGTTATCATAAACACACAAGATTATGTCCAATGGATCGAATAATAGAAGTGTTAGAGAGAGAAAGTAGAGAGTTGGGAAATTAGTGAGAGAAAGTAAATGTCATATCATTAGAAGCTCCACCCTCTCCCTTAGTGGGAGAGGGCATATATAGTGTCTTATAAAACTCCCTCTGTCGGGTTGTGGATCGGGTGTACAGTGGGTAAAGACCCATCCGTCCTCCACGATGTTACTTAACTAACTAATAAACGTTTAACACTACGAACTTTCTAATGCTAACAAATACCCAGGGTGACTGAGTCTATAATCATGTATTTACTAAATCCTAACAATCTCCCCCTAAGGGAGGTCACCCCATAAAATACATTATGAATTATACCATTCTATTACATGTATTTGATTTCCAAGCTCGTAGTCTTTGATTCTTCAAAGTCCGCAATCTTTGTACTTTCAGTAGTGATCTTTGAATGAGTTATGAGAACCGTCATTTGATCAGGTTAGTCAATGACGACCTTTGACCCAACGCTTGTCATCTAAACTTTAGAGTTTTTAAATTTTAAAAGTCTATACCATGTAATTTGAAAACTAACCTAAGTTGTTATTGCTTAGGGCTAAATGTGAAATATTTGCATAATTAGTCTAGGTCCTTTTATATATAAAAAAATGAATAAATAAAATTTGCATCCTACAACTAAGTATGCGTTTTTTTCCCTTTAGAAAATTTAAAATCTTATACAAAAATAAACTCCTTAATTCTAGCCCATTAGTGGGGCGTTTCTTAAAACCATATCAATAAAAAAAAAGGCGTTTCAATCACATATTAGCCTTCCAAATTTGTAGCACGCTCCTCTCTTAAAACTTCTATATGACTTACACATTACTGTCTCTCCCTCCTTCATTCGACTCAAATCAAGCACACAGATCCTACAATATTGGCCGTGCAAAATGAAGGGGTGATAGGTTTTTTTCGGTGACTGTGATGCGTTTGTACTGGTAGGGCTCGATAGATTCCTGTCCTTCTCTACTGTTAGGATTTGGAAAATCCTGTAGTTAAAGTGTCGGTCACCTCAAGTATATGTAATCGTTAGAAAGCTCGTAGTCGTAGTTATTTAATGTTAAGTAGTAGTTAGTTAAGTAACACCGTGGAGGACGGACGGGTCTTTACCCACTGTATTCCTGATCCACAGCCCGTTGTGTGGCGTTTTATTGTAAGACTATAAATACTCTCTACCTCCCAAGGTAGAGAGTTGGAGCTCATAATAAGATTTTTCTTTCTCTCACTAAAGTTCCCAAACCTCTAGCTTTCTCTCTCTAAAACTCATCTCTTGTACGTTTGTGTTATGATGTGTATGTGAAATCCAATATGTTACAAATAGTATCAAGAGCCATGGTTAGATCATCTCTTACATATCTTTGGATTTCTAGTGGTTTTTAGGTGGTTTTTGAGTTTGAGAAAGTTTAGTGGTTTTGCATTATTTGGTTGATTTCTAGTATTAAAGTTTGGATTTTGATTGTACTTTTGTGTTTAGGATCATCATAGGTGTTTAGGTTTTGATTTGGAAGGCTTGAATCATCGTGGTTGGGTTGTTTTTGGATTGAAAAGTGTGTTTTAGAAGTTTTTCATGTTAGCGACTTGGCTCTCGGTATAATATTCTTGGTAGCGACTTGTTTTGTAATTCTGTAGCGAGTTGTAGTGTTGTTTGATGGCGAGTTGGTCCTAGCGACTTGCCTTTAGAGACAAGCCGACAAAAAGTACTGTTGGTGGATTCTCCACTACGGGTAGCGACTTGGTAAGGTAGCGACTTGCTTTCAATTTTGATAGCGACTTGCTCTTTAAGTTTCGTAGCGATTTGGTCCTTAGCGAGTTGCTATTTAGCGACTTGATCTCATAGCGACTTGGTGCATAGCGACTTGCTGTCAAAATTTGTAGCGACTTGGGAACTTAGCGACTTGCTTTGTCATTACTTAGCAACTTAGTACTTAGCGACTTGGTTCAAGGATTCATAGCGACTTGGTTGAATTTTGTGTGTAATACGGTTTTCTCTTGGTTTAGTAAAATCCCGTGAAAGAATCTATTTCCCGGTTTAATCATTGAGTTATAAAATCCCGTGATTATCTGTCAACATGTCTACCAACGTACCTACAATCATCTCCACTGTTGCCGAGGATGTTCAAGCAGCTGGTTCAGATACCCGTCCACCCATGCTTGATAGAACTGACTACGACTCTTGGGCTCAAAGAATCAGACTGTACTGTCTTGGAAAGGAAAATAGGGTCAACATTCTCAAATCAATTGATGAAGGACCTTATCTGGTTGAGACTACAAGAGACATAATTGATACTGCTGCAGATGGAACTATGATTTTTGGACTGGACAGGCCAAAGACGTATGATGAGCTCAATGATAAGGAGAAAAAGAGATTCGATGCTGATATCAGGGCTTCTAACATCATACTTCAAGGTCTTCCAAAAGATATCTACAAGCTTATCAATCCCAACACCGAAGCCAAGGCAGTGTGGGATAATGTCAAGATGCTTCTTTCTGGTTCTAAATTAACTATGGAAGACAGAGAATCCCAACTCTATGATGAATTTGAGCACTTTAAGATGAAACCAGATGAGAGTGTCTATGAGTACTATGTAAGATTCCATAAGCTTGTGAATGACATGAGAAACATCAGAATGACTATGCCAAACATTCAGCTGAACTCAAAGTTTGTGAACAACATGAATCCCGAATGGCATAAGTTTTTCACCTCTGTGAAGCTAACCAAAGGATTGAAGAATACAAACTATGAGCAACTCTATGCCTTCCTTTTTCAGAATGAGAGACATGCTATGTTTGAAAAAAGGATTCTTGATCTGTTCAAAACTAACCAGGGAGAGACAAGCTCATCAAATGATTCAACTGCTTTCTACTCAAACATTGGAATTACCACCAAAGCATCTCAAGTTATACCCATGGGTGATGGCAATCACAAACTCATTCCCGATCCAAGATTCAAACAAGCTGATGCTGATGCAGCCGTGGGACACTTCATTACTCAACTGGCCCTTATGGTTAAACAAAACTTGACTCTCAATCCACATACCAACAGTCTTCATACCAACAATGAGATCAGAACTGCATCCAATCTTCACAATCATGCTCTAGTCAGAGATGGGAAAGTTATGGTGCAACCAGTTCAAGAAAGGCAGTACGAACAAGGAAGAGGTGGAGTCGGTAGAGGATATGTGGCAAATCAGAATAGGGGAAGAAATGGAAATCAAGGACAAGTTAAGACGATCAAGTGTTACAACTGTGGAGGTTAGGGACACATTGCAAGGAACTGCACATCACCAAAACGCCCTCAGAATGCTGAATACTTCAGGGATAAGATGTTGCTTGTTCAAGCTCAGGATAATGGTGTAGCTTTGGATGAAGAAGAGTTGTTATTTCTTGCTGAGGGAAATGCCAAGACGTATGATGCAGATGTAGATGAGCGCCAATTCGGAGATAGGCCATAATCATCAGAATGCCTTTCAAGTAGCGACATTGTGATGCATACGACTCTGATGTTGATGATGAACCTACTGCACAAACCATTTTCATGGCTAACATCTCTCCAATGGTCTCTCCTAAAATCTCTTCATCACCACAAGCTGGTCCATCCAAAGACAAAATTATTTCTGAGGTATTAAAACTATACGATGATGCTGATGTGCAAAAGATGCATTACAAAGTACAATCAACTGAAACTATTGAGTCAAATATTGAAAATATGGGTAATATCAATGTTGTCCCATATGATCAATATGTGAAACAAAGTGAAAGTGTGGTCGTACCAAGTAATGCATCTTCTGCAGTCAACGATGACTGTGTTTTTGATGAATACACTGCATGTGCCCCTGATGATTCTGTTATCTCTGAACTTAATGCCTATAAAGAACGTGTTGCTATTTATGAACAACGTGCTAAATTTGAGTTGACCACCCGTGAGCAGGAAATGGATGACCAAATGCGTACAATCATTAGAAAAAGTGTTAGGAATTAGAAATTCCAGGTATTGAAGAGTCGGTCACCTCAAGTATATGTAATCGTTAGAAAGCTCGTAGTCGTAGTTATTTTAAGCTAAGTAGTATTTAGTTAAGTAACACCGTGGAGGACGGACGGGTCTTTACCCACTGTATGCCTGATCCACAGCCCGTTGTGTGGCGTTTTATTGTAAGACTATAAATACTCTCTACCTTCCAAGGTAGAGAGTTGGAGCTCATAATAATATTTTCTTTCTCTCACTATAGTTCCCAACTCTCTTCCTTTCTCTCACTAGAACTCTCTCTCTCTAACATTCTTATACGCCTACTTTGATCATGGTTTAGAGTGTTTGTGAAATCCAATATCCTTCAATTGGTATCAAGAGCCATGGTTTGATCACTCATCTTTCATGCTCCTTGTTTTGGTGGATTTCATAAGGTTTTTGGAGTATTAAGGGTTTAGGAGAGTTTGATTCATTTGGACAAATTCTTGTGTTAAAGTTTGAATTTTGCTTGTACTTTTGTGTTTAGGATCATCATATGTGTTTATGTTTTGAATTGGAAGCCTTAAATCATTGTGGTTTGGTTGTTTTGGATTGATAAAGTGGTTATTTTTGAAAAAAGGACTAAGCGAGTTGTGTCTCAGACTTGTGTTTCTTCAAAGCGAGTTGCTTTGTTATTTAAAGCGAGTTGGTACATGCGACTTAGCTGTTTAGCGAGTTGATATTTATGCTACTTGGGTTCTAAGCGAGTTGTTTCTTTAAGCGACTTGCTACTTAGCGAGTTGTAACGTTAGCGAGTTAACTTAAGCGACTTAGTGTTCAAGCGAGTTGATTGTGTTGCGAGTTGAGACTAAAGCGAGTTGGCTATTTAGAGACTTGATTAATTAAGCGAGTTGAGTGTGTTGCGAGTTGACTGCTTATGCGAGTTGTGTGTTTAGCGACTTGTTCATTTAGACCTTTTTCTTCTTCGTGTTACGTTCTTACGGTTGTTCTTTTGGTTTAGTAAAATCCCGTGAAAGAATCAATTTCCAGGTTTAATCAAAGAATTGCAAAATCCCGTAGAGCTTGAAACATGTCTACAAACGCTCCTACTATCATCTCCACTGTTGTCGAGGATGTTCAAGCAGCTAGTTCAGATACTCGTCCACCCATGCTTGACAGAACCGACTACGATTCTTGGGCTCAACGAATCAGATTGTACTGCCTTGGAAAGGAAAATGGTGTCAACATTCTCAAATCCATTGATGAAGGACCGTATCGAGTTGAGACGACTAGAGATGTACTTGATACTGCTGAAGATGGAACTTTGATTTACGGAATGGACAGACCAAAGATGTATGATGAGCTTGATGATAAGGAGAAAAAGAGATTCGATGCTGATATCAGGGCTTCAAACATTGTTCTACAAGGTCTTCCTAAAGACATCTACAAGCTGATCAATCACAACACCAAGCAAAGGCAAGTTATGGGATAATGTCAAGATGCTTCTCTCAGTTCGAATTAACTATGGAAGACAGAGAATCACAACTCTATGACGAATTTGAACACTTCAAGATGAAACCGGATGAGAGTGTCTATGAGTACTATGTGAGATTTCATAAGTTGGTGAATGACATGAGGAACATCAGAATGACTATGCCTAACATTCAATTGAACTCAAAATTTGTGAACAACATGAATCCCGAATGGCACAAGTTTGTCACCTCCGTGAAGCTCACTAAAGGATTGAAGAATACAAACTATGAGCAACTCTATGCCTTCCTCCTTGAGAATGAGAGACATGCTATGTTTGAAAAATTGGTTCTTAATCAGTTCAAAACCAACCATGGAGAGACAAGCTCGTCTAATGACTCAACTGCCTTCTACTCAAACATCGGAATCACAACCAAAGCCTCACAAGTCATACCCATGGGAAATGGTAATCACAAACTAATTCCTGATCCTATGTTCAAACAAGCTGATGCCGATGCACACGTGGGTAATTTCATTAATCAACTAGCTCTTCTGATTAGTCAAAACATGAATTCTCTCCCACACACCAATAACAACCTCGAACAGATCTAACCCACACAATCAAGCTACTGTTAAAGATGGGAGGATCGTGGTGCAACTAGTTCAGGAAAGACAAGTATGATCGGGAAGAGGTGGAGCTGGTAGAGGTTATGTTGGTAATCTGAATCGAGGAAGGAATGGTAATCAAGGTCAAGCTAAGCCGATCAAATGTTATAATTGTGGTGGTGAGGGACACATTGCAAGGAACCGCACATCTCCAAAGCGTCCACAGAATGCTGATTACTTCAGAGATAAGATGCTGCTTGTGCAAGCTCGGGATAATGGTGCTGCTTTGGATGAAGAGGAATTGTTGTTTCTAGCTGAGGGCAATGCCAAGACCTATGATTCAGATGTGGATGAGCGCCTATTCAGAGATAGGTCACAATCATCAGAATGCCTTTCAAGTCGCTGATTGTGATGCATACGACTCCGATGTGGATGATGGACCTACTGCACACACAATCTTTATGGCTAGCATTTCTCCAATGGTTTCTCCCAAGGTCTCCTCTTCACCACAAGCTGGCCCATCCAAAGACACACTCATCTCAGAGGTACTAAAACTATACGATGATGCTGATGTGCAAAAGATGCATGACAAAGTACTATCAATGAAACTTTTGTATCAAATATTGAAAATATGGGTAATATCAATGTTGTCCCATATGATCAATATGTGAAACAAAGTGAAAGTGAAGTTGTACCAAGTGATGCATCTCCTGCAGTCAACAATGACTATTTTTTTGATGAATACACGCATGTGCCCCGATGAGTCGTAATATCTGAATTAAATGCCTATAAAGAACGTGTTGCTATTTATGAACAACGTGCTAAATTTGAGTTGACCACTCGTGAGCAGGAAATGGATGACCAAGTGAGTACAATTATTAGAAAAAGTAATTTTCTAGAAGAAGTATTAAAACAAGAGTTAAATTCCTTGCAAGAAAAGCTTTCTAAAACCGCTAAGCAAAAACAAGAACTTCAAGAAAATGTGAAAATGCTTAAGCAAGAATTTAATGCAAAGGAATCAAAACTCTTGAAAGATTTTTCTAATCTCAAAACTTTGAAAAACAAACTTGAAAACAAGTTGTACATACAAGGGAACACCATTCAGACCGCTCACATGATCACTAAGCATAGGGTCCTAAGCGATAAGCATAGCATTCCCCTTGTTAAGGAACCAAATCCAAAGGTCATTAAAAGGGCTAGAAATGCTCATAAGGTTCTTTATGATGGCAATGAAATCCTTAAACCTAGACAGAAACCTAGTTGCGTTGAGTGCACCGAGGAAGATAAGAAATCAGATGAAGTCACTAGGGAAAAGATGAACAAGAAATTAGATGATCCTAAATGTAGAGAGAAGAAAATAAAGATCACACCCCATGATTACAAGAAGGAAAACTGGATTTCCTTGAACATGTTTAAACCTCAGACATTGTTGACTCCCGAACAAGTTTTCTGGAAAATGGATTTAGATAAGCAGAAAGCTGAAAATATTGTTGAAACAAACCCTCCTCTTTGGAAAATGCCTAGAGCAACTGTGTATCCTCCCAATACACCAATGCATCTTGTTCCTAGAACAATTGCCACTAAAAGCAAGACCTTAATTAGCCAATATGTTATATTTCAACTATTTGTTGATTTTGAGAAAACTTGCAAGAAAAGGATCACACCCACTGGTATAACTGAAGGAGAAAGGGGTTTTGAGCAAATGAAAGAATGTTATTTAACTGAGGTCATGCCTTTCTTTAA
This sequence comes from Chrysanthemum makinoi, assembly GCA_910596185.1. Taxonomy (NCBI): domain Eukaryota; kingdom Viridiplantae; phylum Streptophyta; class Magnoliopsida; order Asterales; family Asteraceae; genus Chrysanthemum; species Chrysanthemum makinoi. Next base: position 35,552,802 of record OU343218.1, on the reverse strand, counting down.
ACTTCTAAAAGATCACTTTGAGAGTCTTAAAAAGGGGATAGAAACCGATATTAAGGGAATGGAAAAGGAATTTGATGCAATGATAGTTGAAGTTAGTGACTATGAGCGAGCACTAAAATATAATGAGATTGAGAGGAAGAACTTGCATACACTAAATGAGAACCTGATTTCTGAATGTATTGCTCAAGATGTGTTTTTCACTGCTACAAATTGTTCTATTAATGCTTCCCAATTTCATGAATTATCTGTTGCCCTGAAAGTCTCCCATGATCGTGTCATTGAGCTTGAAAAAACTAATTCTGAACTAAACGAGAAAATTGAACTGGATGATCATGACAATTTGGTTAAACATTTTTCTAAACTAGAAGTTGAGCATTTTAATTTACAACTAAAATATCAACATCTTAAAGAAAATGTCAAAACGTCAAATATCAAGACATCCTCAGATGCTCCAGAGTTTGATGCAGCTTTTCAAATTAACAAACGTGATGAACAGATTCAAGCTCATTGCAACACGATCCGAAAGTTGAAAGCCCAAATCTCTCAATTAAAGGGTCAAAAGAACAATATGACAGGCTCCCAAATGCCTCCTCCTTTAGATTCTCCGAATTCTCAAACTTTTCATCTTCAAAACTTAGTTAATGCCTTACAAAAGGAAAACGAGAGTTTTCTAGAAGAAAATGGAAAAGTTAAAAGACATTTTAAAGAGTTATATGATTCAATAAAAGTCACCCGTGACCAAAACAACGAAAAATAACGTCTTTACAAAAGGAAATTGAGAATCGAGAAGTCGTGGAAATAGGAAACTACCACTTGTTTTCAATAAGAATGTTGTCTCAAAGTCACCCTTAGATTGCAAATACACTGTGGCAGTTAAATATATTCCTCCTCATCTTAGGAATAATGAACATGCTTTTCATGACTACTGTGCTCACCTTAAGGATAGTCTAGAATGTCTCCGTGAGATTGTCGAAGAGGATTTCATTAACAAACCTCTTGATAGTGAAATTAGGTTTGCTTGCCTCCAGCCAAACGATCTCAAGAGTTGCTTAGAATGTGTAATTGCAACATGTCCAAAATCCTTAGGTGAAAAAGGCAAAGCTGTGAAGCCTTGTTCTATGCCTAGTGCCAAGCAGAAATCCGTTCTATGCCCAGTCTTAAGAAAGTAAACACTAATGTGCCTTCAAGTAGTTCAGATTCCGGATATGTTAGTGCTAAGAAAGTGAACTTTAGTGTGCCGAAAATAGCTCAAATCACAGCCTTAAGAAAGTAAACACTAATGTGCCTTCTAGTAGGTCGATCCTTGCACATCAAGTTCGGGGAATGCAAAAATTAGATCAACCAACTAATGTTCCAATTCCCTCTACAGGAGTAATCAGTGACATTAAAGCGATGTCAAAGTCTCAAGACAATACAAGGAATGATAGGACCTTGCAAGCTAAAAATGTGCATTGGAAGAGAGTAGAAGACCAATCTAGGAACTTTAAGCTTGTGTTGAATAAAACGAATCGTGTTGATTTTAGTATTAGCCTTAGGCGCATCTGTAATTAATTCAATTCGATACTATTTGCAAACCTTGTAATGATGTCTGCTTGAATTCTGTTTCTAATCATGAATGTAGTGTGAATGCTTTATCTAATGCTGTCAAATGCCCGCTTAAAATTATTAATGCTAATAATCGTGCAAATAAGGCAAAAAGGCAAAAACGAAAGATTGTTAGAAAAAAGTGGAAACCCACAGGAAGAACTTTTATAAAGATAGGTTATTATTGGATACCTTTTGGCCATAAGAATAATCAGTTTTGCTCTCAAACTACTAAGATTATGCCCACTAGAAAATGGATGCCTACTGGTAGAACTATTCCCTTAAGAAGTGAACATACTGTTAATAGGTCAAATACGACACCATTGCATCTATTCCCAATGATTCCATTGCTTCTACTTCTGATATGGATGTTTCTATTTCTGATGTGGGTGTTCCAATTTCTGTTACTAACCAAGTGGAACCCATTCTTGCATGGGGATCCCAATTATCCATATATCCATTCTTGTCTGTGTTCAACTGCAGATCGTTCAAATCGTTCGTGGTACCGGACTCAGTGTTCCAAGCATATGACCGAGACCGTCGCGCTCATGAACTTCGTGAGAAAATTCATCGGGACACTTAGATTCGGTAATGATCATTTCGGTGCAATTATGGGTTATGGTGATTATGTTGTTGGTGATAGTGTTATCTCTAGAGTATACTATGTGGAAGGTCTTGGTCATAATTTTTTCTCTGTCGGTCAATTCGTGATTCGATCTAGAAGTAGCCTTCAGAAAACATACTTGTTTTGTTAGAGAACTTGATGGTAAGGAACTTTTAAGAGGAACTCGTGGTTCAAATCTTTACACCATCTCTATCGATGATATGATGAAGTCTTCTCCAATTTGCTTGCTGTCAAAGGCTTCAAAACAAAGTCATGGTTATGGCATCGACGTCTCAATCACTTGAACTTCGGCACCATCAATGATCTCTCCCGAAAGGACTTAGTTGTAGGTTTACCTCGACTAAAGTATGAAAAGGATCATCTTTGTTCAGGATGTCAATTGGGAAAAAGCAAGAAGTATGCCCATAAACCCAAACCTACTAACTCGTCACGAAGTTCTTCATACAATTCATATGGATTTATGTGGACCAATGAGAGTGCCGAATATCTTTGGGAAGAAATATGTGTTAGTTATAGTTGATGATTACTCTAGATTCACCTGGGTCAAGTTCTTAAGGACAAAGGATGAAACTCCCGATATCATCATCAAACTCATCAAACAGTGCAGTTCGACTTAACAAAACCGCCGTAATTATCCGACAGACAATGGAACCGAGTTTGTTAACAAACAACTTAGTGAATTCTATGAAAGCATTGGAATCAGCCATCAAAGAAGTGTTCCACGAACTCCTCAACAGAACGGTGTAGTTGAAAGACAAAATCGAACTCTTGTAGAAGCCGCTAGAACAATGCTGATTTACTCAAAAGTTCCAATGTTTCTCTGGGGTGAAGCTATTGCCACTGCATGCTACACACAAAATCGTTCCCTGATTCACACCGTTCATGGAAAGACACCATATGAACTTGTCCACAATGTAAAACCTAATCTCTCTTTCCTTCGTGTGTTTGGAGCATTGTGCTATCCAACTAATGAGGGTCAAGACTTAGGCAAACTTAGAGCTAAAGCCGACATTGGAGTATTTGTAGGGTATGCACCAAACAAAAAGGGATACCGAATCTACAACAAAAGAACCCGAAATATCATGGAAACAATTCACGCTACGCTTGATGAGTCGACCGTCAAACGGCTCCTGAACAATTCAGTCCTGGACCCGCACTTCAAAACAGTCCAATTGGTTCATCCCTTGTTCCAAACTCTTCTCAAGAAACTCCATATGTACCTCCATCCGAAGATGATTTAAAGAAATTGTTTGATCCTATGTTTGATGAACTTTATGATCCAAGTACTAATGAGGTGTTGATCCCTACAACAGAGGCTGCTCATATTCCAGTGAATGAAGTCAATCCCTCAGCCTCAATATCTTTAAGTCAAGAAGCACCGCTGATCCTTCGATCTCATCAACAAATCATCATTCTTCAAATGTACATCATGGAACTGTTTCTGGCATCAATGATGAAGTTAATCCCTTTGCTATTCTCGAAGATGCTCCATTTGAAAACATATTTGCTCCTAATCTTCATCGAACCATCTTCGTCGAGACATCAACTCGCTACTTCACCCTCAACAACTACCACATGAACACCTCGAAAATGGACTCACGATCATCCATTAGACAACATCATTGGAAATCCCTCTCGCCCAAGATCCACACGGAAACAACTTGCAACCGATGCCTTATGGTGCTTCTTCAACTCCGTACTCTCTAAGATCGAACCAAAAGATGTTAAAACCGCCATGAATGAAGATAGCTGGTTCAATGCTATGCAAGATGAAATTCATGAGTTTGATCGACTTGATGTATGGGAGTTAGTACCGCCCAGATTGTGCTATGATTATTGCTCTAAAATGGATCTTCAAAGTGAAACTTGATGAGCATGGTGATGTGTTGAAGAACAAGGCTCGATTAGTTGCTAAAGGATACCGTCAAGAGGAGGGTATTGACTTTGAAGAATCTTTTGCTCCAGTTGTTCGAATCGAGGCAATCGAATCTTTTGGCTAATGCCGCTAGTAAGAACATGGTAGTCTATCGATGGATGTGAAGACGGCATTTCAAAGGAGACCTTAAAGAAGTCGCTCACGCCAACCCAAGGATTTGTAAATCAAGAGCATCCTACTCACGTTTATCGTTTGAAGAAGGCCCTTTATGGTTTAAAGCAAGCTCCAAGGGCATGGTATGATACACTGTCAAAGTTTCTTCTATCAACCGGATTTAGCAAAGGAGCAGTTGTTCCAACATTGTTCACCGTGAAGTCGTGCAAACATTTAATTCATGTTCAAATTTATGTTGATGATATTATTTTTGCCTCGACTGATCTAATGGAATGTGATCTTTTTCTAATGAAATGAGTTCAAAATTTCAAATGTCAATGATGGGACAAATGTCATTTTTCTTGGGATTACAAATTTCACAAAGTCCCGGAGGCATTTTCATAAATCAATCTAAATATGCAACTGAGATCTTAAAGAAATTTGGATTTGATTCAAGTGACCCTGTTGACACTCCCATGATTGATCGAACCAAACTAGATGAGGACCACTCGGGGATCATGATTGACCAAACAAAATATCGTAGTATGATTGGATCCCTGATGTATCTCACAACTAGTAGACCGCACATCTTGTTCGCTGTTTGCATGTGTGCTAGATACCAGGCTAAGCCTACTAAAAAGCACCTTGAAGCGTTAAACGGGTCTTTCGGTATCTCCAAGGAACCATCAATATGGGACTTTGGTACCCGAAGGACACCGGTATGTCACTAACGGCCTATGCAGATGCCGATCATGCAGGTGTCAAGATACTCGTCGAAGTACATCCGGAGGTGCTCGCTTTTGGGTGATAAGCTTGTGAGCTGGTCTTCAAAGAAGCAAATGAGTACTTCTATTTCCTCTACAGAGGTGAATACATAGCCATGTCATCTTGTTGTGCTCAAGTCTTATGGATGAGATCTCAATTATCTGACTATGGCTTTGAATTCAACAAAATCCCTCTTTACAGTGATAATAAAAGTGCTATTGCTCTCTCATGCAACAACGCTCAACACTCAAGAGCAAAGCATATCGACATTCGACATCATTTCATCGGGGAACAAGTGGAAAAAGGTGTGGTGGAACTCTATTTTGTGAGGTCAATATCGCTTAGCGACATCTTCACCAAAGCTCTTCCAAGAGAACGTTTTGAGTTTATTCTTCCACGCCTTGGCTTGAAAAGTCTTCAACCGTAAAACTCAAACGCCTTCGTGAGGAAGACGAGGAGTAAAGGTCTATCTTCATCTATCTCTTGTATATATCTATTCGAAAAACAAAATACAAAATTATAAAACCTTCCAAAACCATAAAAATCTGAAAAATTCGAAAAATCTTCAAAAATATTGTCAATTTGTCATGCTTTTTCTCGGTTCGTCAATATCTACGCTCTTTGTGCTGTCATTCAAAGAATGACACGGGACTTTAGATGCTGTTCGAACTCTTAAAAAAAAAAAAAAAAGAAAAAAGAAAAAAAAAATTATTTTTGGGAGAAAGAAAAACAATGGTTTATTGTCATTTCAGGCAGTAACCCGCTTTTCAAAGAAAGAACAGAGCCATACTTTATCATGTTTTCAAAATTCCATGCTCTGATTCTTTAAACATTTATCTGCTGAAAACTAATTGCTTTGAAAAATAACTCAGTCTCTATTTTTGATAATCATCTTGACTTATTTGTCAAAATATCAATCTCTCAATCAACAACCTATGTCATTGATTGAGGGGAGAATGATTTCAATTAAATTAAAAGTTATTTGGCATTCAATTGTTTTCAAAAGATATTCAGGCATGTTTTATCAATGGAGTTTAAAGTCTTAAAATCCGATCATTATCAGTTAAAACGCTTTCATAATCAAGTCACAATTCTCCTTAAAAGCTTTTAAAATCAAATCTAGTATGTGCAAAACTCTTTTCAAATCTCGAGGCACATATTGAGGGGGAGCAAAATCATGAAAACCTCATCCTTCCCTAAAATGCTTTATCTACTTGATTCGATTAGGGAAGTGATGTTGATATTTTTTAGAAAATGGTAATCAAAGAAGTTAATTCTTTCTCTTGCCTCCGTGTGGAAAACTATTTCAAATACTTGATTCACATGTTGAGGGGAGTTCTTCTTCTAAAAATATCAAAACAATTCAGGTACAAAATGCTTTGATAAAATATCATAAGTATCCGGATTGATTTTCAAATGGTTTTCAATTGGTTCCTATGGCCGATGAACAATACCAAAAAGACCGACCAACTTTACATTATGTATGGTGATATAAGGACGATAAGGTTAGGTATGTGTTCCCATGATCCGCCAGAACCAGAGGGATCTACCCAAGGACTATCCACTAGTTAGTGTAGAGTTCTTAGGTATGATGATAAAAGGAGAAAAATGAGATATGGGAAGAGTGCGGACTAAGACTGAGCTAGTACTGGAATAAACCCAACAAGGTTTTGGTTATGAAGTCTCGTAAGCATCAAGGGGTTGAAGAATTAAAAAGAATTGAATGAGAAAAGGGTGAAAACAAATAGCCCTCCATTTATTCAACCTTAGGGCATAAACCGGGTTCAATTCATATGCTACTGATGGTAACATCGGTATTGAAGACAAGACGCCATGGACCCAAAGGACGACTGCACTTCAACTTTCCAAACCACTCAAGTTCCTCTTAAAAGGACTTGTTTCATTCTCACGGGAACCGACATTATCTATCGACTTTCTCTTAGAGATTGTTGATATTGAAGGAGGAGACCCTCTCCCTAGTCTCCGATATAGGATCCAAATATGCACAAATTGAGTCTAGTGCCACGAGATCATCAATAAATCTCATTAGGACACTTTCAATGAAGACTCTCTGCTTCACACAATGTGGAAAGAGAGATTATATCTTGAGTCCTACGCATTATCCTTGTGGTATTGCCATAACATCTGAGTGATGTGTTTACATATTCACTGTGAAGATGGAAAGCCTTCTCGAGCCAACATCTAACAAGCTCCTGGTAGGTGGCATGTGAGATCTATTATACAGATCAACCATGTGACAACTGAACGTAAACAATGGGGCGATTCAATCTTTTGAATCAATCCTGGTTCAGGTTATGGATTGACGGATACCTTTGAAAACCGGTCTTTGTGCTTTAAAACTCTTTTCATTAGCACGTCGACCGTGTACTAATTTTTCAAATCAAAAGGTGTTTTATGATTGATAATTGATTTTCATTAAAACCTTCGTTATATTGCAAAAACAATTTCTATTGAGCAATACACGATTGTTTTTCAATTATCTTTTCATCAATCGGACGAATTTGGTTCACTCACTCCGTGTTGTCTTCTTTGAGACGTTCCGGTTTGAGAACAACTAGAGCGCTAAACCCCTGTCAAGGAAATTCTTCGAATTATACCGATCACAAAAGATTTGTACGATCAACGGGGAACCGTGGGCCGTGTACCTCAATTCATCGAAAGTGATCAAAGACACTTTCGTGCGCTTTATTGCTAACTGCCTTATGCGTACACCCGACGCTTGTGATCGAATGAAGCGGTCAATCCATAGCCGCATGCTCACCTAACACATTCATCTCAAAAGAAATCATGATTAGTGCATCAATGACTCTGATATTATCACTCCATGCTTCGCTACGCCGCCGCCAATATCATGAATCAACGAATGCTTCCGCTACTCTGATGAGAAGATATCATGATCCCGAATGTGAGCATGTCGGTCCGAAAGTCACAACATCACATAATACCAACACCACAATGGATGTATCAGAGATTTTCTATTTGTTGATGATCTCAAAAGTCGGCTCAAAATTATTATCACGTGGATCAATAAAAGACCTCCACTTGGATTAACCAAACATGCAATGAGTGGAATCAATGACTACGAAGCCGGAGCAAAGTACTACATCAAGAATGCAAGAACAATTGTTAATGTAATATCTGTTTGTATTCAATGTAATTTTAGTATATGTTTGAGGTGACCTCCCTTAGGGGAGATTGTTAGGAATTAGAAATTCCATGTATTAAAGAGTCGGTCACCTCAAGTATATGTAATCGCTAGAAAGCTCGTAGTCGTAGTTATTTTAAGTTAAGTAGTATTTAGTTAAGTAACACCGTGGAGGACGGACGGTCTTTACCCATCTGTATGCCCGATCCACGTACCGTTGTGTGTATGCGTTTTATTGTAAGACTATAAATACTCTCTACCTTCCAAGGTAGAGAGTTGGAGCTCATAATAATATTTTCTTTCTCTCACTATAGTTCCCAACTCTCTTCCTTTCTCTCACTAGAACTCTCTCTCTCTAACATTCTTATACGCCTACTTTGATCATGGTTTAGAGTGTTTGTGAAATCCAATATCCTTCAAAAAGTAATTTTAGAGAAGAAGTATTAAAACAAGAGTTAAATTCCTTACGAGAAAAGCTTTCTAAAACTGCTAAGCAAAAACAAGAACTTCAAGAAAATGTGAAAATGCTTAAGCAAGAATTTAATGCTAAGGAATCAAAACTTTTGAAAGATTTTTCTAATCTGAAAACTTTGAAAAACAAGCTTGAAAACATATTGTACGTACAAGGTAACACCATTCAGACTGCCCACATTATCACTAAGCATAGAGTCTTAAGCGATAAGCATAGCATTCCCCTTGTTGAGGAACCAAATCCAGAGGTCATTAAAAAGGCTAGAAATGCTCATAAGGTACTTTATGATGGCAATGAAAATCCTTAAACCTAGAAAACCTAGTTTGAGTGACTGAGGAAGATAAGAAATCAGATGAAGTCACTAGGAAAAGATGAACAAGAAACTAGATGATCCTAAATGTAAAGAGAAGAAAATAACTATCACACCCCATGATTACAAGAAGGAGAATTGGATTTCCTTGAACAAGTTTAAGCCTCAAACGTTGTTAACACTCGAACAAGTGTTCTGGAAAAAGGATTTAGATAAGCAAAAAGCAGAGAATCTTGTTGTAACAAACCCCCCCTTTAGCAAAATGCCTTTAGCAACTGTGTATCCTCCCAATACACCAATACATTTAGTTCCTAGGACTATTGCCACAAAAATCAAGACCTTAATCAGTCAATATGTTATTTTTCAACTATTTGTTGATTTTGAGAAAACTTGTAAGAAAATGATCACACCCACTGGGTATAATCAAGGGGAAAGGGTTTTGAGCAAACGAAAGAATGTTATTTAACTGAGGTCATGCCTTTCTTTAAACAACTAAAAGATCATTTTGAAAGTCTTAAAAAGGGAATGAATTTAGACATTAAAGAAATGGAAAAGGAATTTGATGCAATAATCGTTGAGGTTAGTGACTATGAGCGAGAATTAAAATATAATGAGATTGAGAGGAAGAACTTGCATACACTGAATGAGAATATGATTTCTGAATGTATTGCTCAAGATGTGTTTTTCACTGCTACAAATTGTTCCATTAATGCTTCTCAATTTCATGAATTATCTGTTGCTCTGAAAGTCTCCCATGATCGTGTCATTGAGCTTGAAAAGACTAATTCTAAATTGAATGAGAAAATTGAACTGGATGATCACGACAATTTGGTTAAACATTTTTCTAAACTAGAGGTTGAGCATTTTAATTTAAAACTAAAATATCAACATCTTAAAGAAAATGTCAAAACTTCAAATATCAAGACATCCTCAGATGCTCCAGAGTTTGATGCAGTTTTTCAAATAAACAAACGTGATGAACAGATTCAAGCTCATTGTAACACGATCAGAAAGTTGAAAGCCCAAATCTCTCAATTAAAGGGTGAAAAGAACAATGTGACTGGCTCCCAAATGCCTCCTCCTTTAGATTCTCAGAATTCTCAAACGTTTTATCTTCAAAACTTAGTAAATGCATTACAAAAGGAAAACGAGAGTTTTCTAGAAGAAAATGAAAAGGTTAAACGTCATTTCAATGAGTTATTTGAATCAATAAAGGTCACTCGGAACAAAAATAACGAACAAATAGCTTCATTGCAAAAGGAAATTGAGAATCAAGAGCCGTGTAAAAGGGAAAATGCCAATGACCAATGGGGAGAATGATAGATTAAAGGTACCTGTTTGTAATAAATATGCTTTGTCTCAGGAAATATGTTCCTCCTCATCTTAGGAACAATAAAATTGCAATTCAAACATATTTCTCATCCCTTAAGGAATGTCTAGAATGTCTTCGTGAGATTGTTGAAGAGGATAAGTTAGAGAAACCACTTGATAATGCAATTGGGCATGCATGCTTATATGCCAAACGATCTCAAGAAATTCTAGAATGCTTAATCACAATATGCCCTAAGTCCTTAGGTGAGAGAGTTAATCCTTTGATTCCGAGTTCTATGCCTAGTGCCAAGTATGAAATCCATTCGATGCCCAATGTTATGAATGTGAACCTTAGTGTGCCTTCAAGTAGTTTAGATTCCAGATCTGTTAGTGCTAAGATAGCGAACTCTAGTGTGCCTTCTAGGAGTACAAATCCCAGCACTTTTGGTGTTAAGAAAGTGAATTTTAGTGTGCCTGCAAATAGCTCAAATCACAGTTTTAAGAAAGTGAACACTAATGTGCCTTCTAGTAGTTCATATCCTTGCACATCTAGTTCAGGAATACAAAAATTAGATCAACCAACTAATGTTCCCATTCCCTCTACATGAGTAATCGTGACATTAAAAGCGGAAAGCGTGTCAAAGTCTCAAGACAATACAAGGAATGATAGGACCTTGCAAGCTAAGAATGTGCATTGGAAGAGAGTAGAAGACCAATCTAGGAACTTTAAGTTTGAGTCGAATAAAACGAATCGTGTTGATTCTAATATTAGCCATAGGCGCATCGTAATTAATTCAAATTCGATACTATTTGCAAACCTTGTAATGATGTCCGCTGAATTCATTTACTAATCATGAATGTGGTGTGAATGCTTTGTCTAATAATGTCAAATCCCGCTAATCTTGTTAATGCAAAATATCATGCTAAGAAGGCAAAAAGGCAAAGGTGAATGAAAGTTAGAAAACAAAGGGAAGCCCACAGAAGAACATTTAGTAAGATAGGTTATCAATGGATACCATGGCCATAAAGTTAATCAGCAATGCCCACTAGAAAATGGATGCCTATTGGTAGAACTATTCCCTAAGAAGTGAACATACTTTGAATAGGTCAAATACGGACACTAGTAACGCATCTATTCATAATGATTCCATTGCCTCAATTTCATATGAATTTTTCTATTTCTCGATGTGGGTGTTCCAATCAATGTTACTAACCAAATGGAACCCATTCTTGCATTGGGATCCCAATTATCCGCTTATGCATTCTTGTCTCGGTTCAACCTGCAGATCGTTCAAATCGCTCTATGGTACCGGACTCAGTTGTTCCAAGCATATGACCGAGACCGGTCGCGCTCATGAACTTCGTGAGCAAATTCATAGGGACAGTTAGATTCGGAACCGATCATTTCGGTGCAATTATGGGTTATGGAGATTATGTTGTCGGTGATAGTGTTATCTCCGGGGTATACTACGTAGAAGGTCTTGGTCATAACTTATTTTCTCGTTGGACAATTCTGTGATTCCGATCTAGAAGTGGCCTTCTAAAACATACTTGTTTCGTTAGAGAACTTGATGGTAAGGAACTTTTAAGAGGAACACGTGGTTCAAATCTATACACCATCTCTTTTGAAGATATGATGAAGTCTCTCCAATCCAAGCATCGTGAAAGGCTTCCAAAACAAAGTCATGGTTATGGCATCGTCGTCTCAATCACTTGAACTTCGGTACCATCAATGATCTCCGTAAAGGACTTAGTTGTAGGTTACCTAGACTAAAGTATGAAAAATATCACCTTTGTTCAGATGCCAATTGGGAAAAAGCAAGAAGTATGCCCACAAACCTAAACCTACAAACTCGCTATTGAAGTTCTTCATACAATCCACATGGACTTATGTGGACCCATGAGAGTGCAAAATATCTTTGGGAAGAAATGTGTGTTAGTTGTGGTTGATGATTACTCTCGATTCACTCGGGTTAAGTTCCTCAAGGACAAAGGATGAAACTCCAGATATCATCATCAAACTTATCAAACAACAGTTCGACTTGACAAACCGTAATCATCCGAATGACAATGGAACTGAAGTTTGTTAATAAACAACTTAGTGAGTTTTATGAAAGTGTTGGAATTAGTCATCAAAGAAGTGTTTCACCTAACTCCTCAACGAGCGGTGTAGTTGAAAGATCTAAATCGAACTCTTGTGGAAGATGCAAGAACAATGCTTATTTACTCAAAGGTTCTAATGTTTCTATGGGTCAGCCATTGCCATTGCATGCTATACTCAAAATCGGTCCCTAATTCACATCGCTCATGGAAAAACTCCATATGAACTTGTCCACAATAGAAAACCTAATCTCTCATTCCTTCGTGTGTTTGGTGCATTGTGTTACCCAACTAATGATGGTCAAGACTTAGGTAAACTAAGAGCAAAGGCATATATTGGAGTCTTTGTTGGTTATGCACCAAACAAGAAAGGTTACCGAATCTACAACAAGAGAACCCAAATATCATGGAAACAATTCACGCTACGCTCGATGAGCCGACCGTCAAATGGCTCCCTGGACAATCCAGCTTCTCGACCCAAGACTTCAAAACAGTCCCATTGGTTCATCCCTTTGTACCAAATTCATCTCCTGCAACTCCATATGTACCCCCATCTGAAGATGATTTGAAGAAATTGTTTGATCCGATGTTTGATGAACACTATAAGCCAAGTGCTAATGAACAGAAAATTCCTACAACTGAGGCTGCTCATATCCCTGTGAATGAAGTCAATCCTTCAGTCTCAATATTATTAAGTCAAGAAGCCGCCGATCACTCGCCTCATCTACTAATCATCAATCTTCAATGTACATCATGGAAATGTTTTCGCATCAATGATGAAGTTAATCCTTTGCTACTCCTCGAAGATGCTCTATTTGAAAACATATTTGCTCCTCAATCTTCATCGTAACCATCTTCCTCGTGAGACATCGACTCGCTACTTCGGTTCCACAACCACAACCACATGAACATCTTAGAAAATGGACACATGATCACCCATTGGATAATATCATTGGAAACCCTTCTCGTCCGGTATCCACTTGGAAATAACTTGCTACTGATGCCTTATGGTGCTTCTTCAACTCCATACTCTCTAAGATCGAACCGAAAGACGTTAAAACTGCTATGAATGAAGACAGCTGGTTCAATGCCATGCAAGAAGAAATTCATGAGTTTGATCGACTTGATGTATGGGAATTAGTACCTGCTCCAGATTACGCTATGATCATTGCTCTAAAATGGATCTTCAAAGTGAAACTTGATGAGCACGGTGATGTCCTAAAGAACAAGGCTCGATTGGTTGCCAAAGGATACCGTCAAGAAGAGGGAATTGACTTTGAAGAATCTTTTGCTCCGCTCGTCAGATCGAAGCTATCGTAATCTTCTTGGCTAATGCGGCTAGTAAGAACATGGTCGTGATATCGATGGATGTGAAAACAGCCTTTCTTAATGGTGATTTGAAAGAGGTGGTTTACGCCACCACCTGTGAGGGTTTTGTGAATCCAGAGCATCCTACTCATGTCTATCGCTTAAAAAAGGCTCTTTATGGTTTAAAGCAAGCTCCAGAGAATGGTATGATACTGCCAAAGTTTCTTCTATCCACGGATTCAAAGAAAGAGCAGCTTGATCCTACATTGTTCACCCGAAGTCGCAAACATTTAATTCACGTTCAAATTTATGTTGATGATATTATCTTTGCCTCGACTGACCCCAATGAATGTAATCATTTTTCAAATGAAATGGGTTCCAAATTTCAAATGTCAATGATGGGACAAATGTCATTTTTTTGGGATTACAAATTTCACAAAGTCCCTGAGGCATTTTTATAAATCAATCTAAATATGCAAATGAGATTTTAAAGAAATTTGGATTTGTATCATGTGACACCATTGACACACCCATGATTGAACGAAAAAGCTCGATGAGGACCACTGTGGATCATGGTAGATCAAACGAAATATCAAAGTATGATTGGATCCCCGATGTACCTCACACAGCAGACATCTTGTTCGCCTGTGGTGCATGTGTGCTAGATATCGTGCTAAGCCTACTAAAAAGCACCTTGAAGCAGTTAAACGGGTCTTTCGGTATCTCCAAGGAACCATGAATATGGGACTATGGTACCCGGGACACCAGTATGTCACTAATGCCTATGCCGATCATGCAGATGTCAAGATACACGCCGGTACATCGAGGTGCTCAGTTTTTGGGTGATAAGCTTGTGAGCTGGTCTTCAAAGAAGCAAATGAGTACTTCTATTTCCTCTACAGAGGCTGAATACATAGCCATGTCATCTTGTTATGCTCAAATCCTTTGGATGAGATCCCAATTATCTGACTATGGCTTTGAATTCAACAAAATCCCTCTGTACCGTGATAATAAAAGTGCTATTGCTCTCTCATGCAACAACGTACAACACTCAAGAGCAAAGCACATTGACATCCGACATCATTTCATCAGGAGCAAGTGGAAAACGGTGTGGTGGAACTCTATTTTGTGAAGTCAATACCATTAGCGACATCTTCATCAAAGCTCTTCCGAGAGAACGTTTTGAGTTTATTCTTCCTCGACTTGGCTTGAAAAGCCTTCAACCAGAAACACTCAAACGCCTTCATGAGGAAGACGAGGAGTAAAGGTCTTTCCTTCATCTATATCTTTGTATATATTTATCCAAAAACCAAATACAAAAATATAAAACCAAGAAAAAGAAAATAGAAAATTATAAAACTTTCAAAAAAATCCATAAAAATTTGAAAAACTTGATATATCTCAAAAAAATATTGTTTTTTTTTATTCTCTTCATGTTTTTACCACAATTCGATTATATCTACGATTCTTGTGTTGTCAATCAAAGAATGACACGGGACTTTAGATGTTGTTCGAATGTTTAAAAAAAAAAAAAAAAATTGGGAGAAAGTAAAAAAATGGTTTATTGTCACTTCAGACAGTAATGATTCGTCCCGAACCATCAAGTTTTATCACACAAGCCAGCCACTTGTGAATGGCTGACCGTAACAAACTTAAAACAGTTCCAAACACGTAATGCAATGAAGTCCAGAGAGTATAGTGTTTCCCCAGTGTCGTTAAGTCCCAACGAAGTGCGGAGAATAGTCAAACGTTGGTAGTGATCGAGAGGATTTGAACGGAAAAGAGTTCACGGTGATTTTTATAACAAGGAAAAAGTACATAAGCTACAAAAGTGGACCTCCACAATACTCACTTGAACAAGTCGCTAAACTGATGTGCCTAAGTAATGACAAAGAGTTGTAGTGGTCCCAAGTCGTCATAATTGTTATCGCTAACCTCGCCTATGAGACAAGTCGCGGTTTCCCGATTGACAATCGTAAGGACCAAAGTGTGAACCACCAAACTCAAAACAAGAGCTGAGTCTCAAAGGTAGCCGCTATGGAATAAATCGTTATGGTAGGAATAGGGATCCCGGTTATGCATCCGCTTCCTGATTCCACCATGCTAGGCAAGTCGCGCAATTGCCACCATTATAAGGACCACCACAACCATTGACAAACCAAGAGGGTGAGGATAAGACATAGAAAGAATCAAAGGGTTTCAGAGGGGTAGGGATGAAGAATCAAAGATGTGAGAGGGTAAAGATGGATATTTTAGGATTTTTGGATAAACATTTTGTAAAAATAAGAAAGAAAATCTTTTGGTTTTTGATTCAAGCCTTTAAAAGAAAATATAAACACTATAGATGGTATGAACAAGGAGGAATCAAAATCCAAATCAACACTAGAAATCAACCAATGATGCTAAAACGTAAGACTATTAGCACTCCCCGGCACAAGAAATCCAAAAATTTGATTCGTCCCAAGCTAACAAGTTTTATCACACAAGCCGCCACTTGTGAATGGTCAATCGAACAAACTTAAAACAGTTCAAACACGAATGCAATGAAGTCCAGGAGAGTATAGTGTTTCCCCGTGTCGTTAAGTCCCAGCGAGTAAAGGCGAGAATAGTCAAACGAGAGTGATCGAGAGGATTTGAACGAAAAAGTACATAAGCTACTGGGCTTAAATGCAAATTAAAGGAAATTAAAAAGATAAACTATATTAAATAAACGCTATCACTATTTGAAAAATCTAATGTTTTTGATTTTTTCTTTTTATAAAACTTAAATTAAAAACTACGACGCATAAAGAAAATGTAAAACTTACACAATATTAATCCTAAAAATATGAAAATGATATTTTACAAACCTAATGATAAAAGAAAATTATTAGAAAAAGAAAATTATTTTTATTACTATTTATCTAATTATTATTAATTAAAAACTATTTTTACTTAATTAATAATATCCTAAAATACAAGAAAATATGAAATAAAGCTAGAAAAATGAAATTATGACTTGGAAAATCTAAAATAACAAAAGAGAATTTTCAAAACTAATTTTATATTTTTCTGAATATTTTTCTATTTTCTAGGAATTTTAAACTATTTAAAACTAATTAAATTACTAAAAATTACAAATTAAACTATGAAAAATCTGGAAAATTAATTTTTTTTACTTTTTATATTTATCTTAACCTAAGAAAAATGAAAAATTATTTTTTTGAACTTTTTCTGATTTAATTGTATTAAAAGCTATTTAAAAATGCTTAAAAACTAATTAAAATGAAGAAAAATACCAAACTGACCTAGAAAAATCTGAAAAATTCAAAATAAGTCTAAAATAATATGCTGAATCTAGGAAAAATATAAAAACATGGGCTTGTGTGTAAGAATTTGAAATCAGAATGCAAAGTGCTTATCAATAAGCACTTGAATAAGCAAAGGTACAAACAGGGCACCAAACCTTCACAGAAGCTATAATAAGCTCAAACTACTAAAAATCAACAAGCTACAACTGACCTAAACCTCTGAATTGCAAGTTACAAAGATTTGATGATAAGAGCTTATGAGTTAAAACAAAGTTGAGGTCACTACTTTAAGCTTAAACACAAGCTACAAAATAAGCCGAGAATGAAAAGTAAATTGAACCTACACTAGACCTGCCAAGGGACCTTGTAAACCAAAAACAGACCTTGAAAGCTCTGATGAGCTTGGTGCAAGGATCGCAATGACCTGCACACTCAAGATACACCGAGTGTGTACAGTGGCATTTTTGACCATTTTGATAAGCAATTTTGGAGATTATAGAAAATTTGTAAAAATCTACAAAAATAGTAATAAGAAATTAGACCTGTTGAACTTATAAAACCCAAAGTTTCAATGGAATTGACCCAGAAATGAACTCATGAAAAATCCCTCTAGGTTGTTGGAAACTGAGTTTTCCAAGATTTTTTTGACTTTTTGACAGATTTGGAACTTTGACTTTCATGAACTTTGATCCAACTTTGAGGACTGAGAATGATGTTATAAAATGAATTAAACCTAATGCAAGCTATATCTATGAGTTTTAAACATAAAACAAGTTTTTGATTTTTAAAAATCCTAACAGTTGTGAGATTAGAACAGTAGAGAAGTAATTTTGACTTTTGAGCCTTGCAGATGCAATATTAAGACAAAGATTGAGTCAAGTGATGCTATTTGAGACTGAGTATGCAGGTTTTAAGCAAAATCCAAAGCTTAAGCTTTGGTATTCCAACTGAACCAAACACTATTTTAGACACTGATTCACTAATTTAAACTAAACTCCTTACTGATTTATCTCATTTTACAACTTAAACTAACTCACGTGACCCTAATCACTACTAAATAACCAAGCTCAAGCCATATAATGATCACATATACAAACACAAACATAAACTGCAAATTGAACTAAAATTGAAAATGAGATAAACAAAACTCACAAGAGGTCCAACTTATGCAGAGCTTATATCAAAACCCAAACCCTACACTATCCTAATCTAATTCAACCCATATCCATGCAAAGATTAGCCCAACATCATTTCCATTTCCAAATGCACCCATTTTGACTTTCATTGACTAAAAGTACCCAAGTTGCTTGAAACTTATCTGCAAGCTTACCAAAAGCTTTAAATAGCTCAAACAAGCTCATGTGAACTTAATAATAGTCTACTAATGGTTTGGATAAAAGAGTTTGAAAATGGATTTTCAAACAGTGAATATGAAAATTTGAATCTTAAGTAAAGCCTTGAATTAACACTTGAAAACAGATTGTATTGATTAAACAACTTAATTTTAGTACAATATAACAAAAGATTACATCTTTAAACTTAAATTAAAGCATAAATGTTAAAAACGACATACAAGAGAAAATAAAACTAAACTACTACTTATTTCTTGCTTATCTTCCTCTCTTTTATACCCAACTAGCTTCCACGTGTCCTTATGAGTGATTCCCACTTGATTTCTTGTCCACTGGGTCACTTGAGTACATAATGGCCATTGGGTCATTTTGGCGGGAAATCTGTTTTTGACCTGTGGGGCTTTTAAACTGCAACTATTTGGTGGATAGGTGTGATGATGAGGAGGGTTGAGGGATAAGGGATAAGGTGAGGATGATGGGTGTTGGGAGAAGGTATGTTGTACCAAGTTGGGGAAGATAAACAGGAGGTGGCGGCAAAGGGATAAAGTTTGACTTTGGTTTTGACCAAGGGTTCAAAACTGATATGACAGGGGTCAATTTGGGTATAGTGGGGTCAAAATGGTTTTGACAAGGCTAGGTTTAGATTATGATAAGGACCAAAATGCAATTATCCAATTCTTGAAGGACCATAGCTGCCAATTTATCAAAGTTGTCACAAGGACCAAAACTGACAAGTTCCAATAGTACAAGGACCAGTTTTGACATTTTCAAATTTCCAGGGACCAAACTTGACATTTTTGAAAGTTGAGGGACCTTTTCTGCCATTTAACAAAAGATTTATTCAAGGACCATTTTTGACAACTTAGAATATTTCAGGGACCTTGAATAACATTTTTCTTTATTTTGTTTTACCAGGGACTGTTTTTGACAACTTTTGAAACTTGGGGGACTAAAACTGCCAATTATGCAAACTTGATACGTTTTTCACCTGATTTTGATATTTTTGCATTTAAAACATATAAAACACTTATTTGTGATATTTTTATCATTTTGATGCATTTCTGAGTGTTTTCAGATGTTTTTGCAGTTTAAATGGTACAAAAATGATGAGTATTTAGACACTCATCAATCCCCCACACTAAAATATTGCTAGTACCTAGCAATGTTTTGAGAAAAATTAATGGATTTCATCTCTTTACCAAAAGCCATTACTTCTAGAGTAGCCAAATGTTTCAGTTCAAGTAAGAACCTTGGTACATCGATAACCAAATGATTTTGAGCAAATCACCAACTTTCAACGGTTTTGATTTGTCTTTACCAGAAGCCGTTTGCTCTGGACTAGCCAACTCTTAGATAAATTATCAATATTATCTTTGGTGAGCTGATTACCAATTATGGTTTTTCAACTGCCTTTACCACAAGCCATAAACTTGCGGGCTAGCCAACTCTTCACTAATTAAAGATATGGTGAGCTGAATACCATACAATTTTGGGCAAATTGCAAGCCGTCAACGGATTTGAGATATCTTTACCAAGAGCCGTTTGCTCCTGGATTAGCCAATCCTTATGTAGGTTAGACATGGTGGACTGATTACAATTTGTTGTGTTTAGTACATAGTACTTCCACTAAAAATTTTTTTTTTTTAAATATTTTTTAAAATTTGGCCATTTTGGGGGAAAAAGGGACTAAAAGGGTACATTTATGATCAAATTCGCCAGAATTTCCCCCCACACTTAGAAATGAATATTGTCCTCAATATTCAAAGTACCGGCTATTATGCCGAATCCTTGAACGTAAAAAGAGAACATTACTAGCCAAGTGTGGAAACACAACAATTATTCTCTTTTTTAATATTTACAATTTTCAATCATTTTTTAGATCTATATACAACATGTGGGGCATCTCCCCACACTAGGGTGGTACACACGGGTGAAAACCCATGTTTAACTATTTTTGATTACCGAGTCGCTAGCTTGACTCGACCCCGAATTAATTTGTTCATGGGGAAGTAAGTGGAAGAGACAATCTCCATCGGACTTTCATTCAAGATGTTTGAATAAACATTTGAAACACGTGAAAGTTCCACACCGATGAGATATACATAGAACCGCTCAAAATAATAAATGAAAATGCCGGGATCAAAAATAGTGTCCTCATTCCCAAAGGAAAAAAGGGAACGAGAAACCACACCATCTGTGAAAAATGGAATAAAGATGTGCATCACAATGCAATCCCATTCTTCATTAGTGAGGAGCAAATCACCATTTGTTAGATTTTTAAGCTTAGACTTGAAGCTTGTATGGTGATTGGCAACAAAATTTCCTGGAGGGAGAGCTGGAAACGTTCTTCAATCAACAGATTTTCAAGAAAGAGGATGTCTCCCTCCGAATCAAAGTAAGTATTGTCAATCCCTGTAGGAATTGACTCAACACTAAGAAAAGCATCGAACCTCCTTCCAAAGTTGTCATCTTCCTCAACTGGAGTGAGAGAAGGAATGGAAGAGTCGGAAATGGACAAGAAATGAGTGGATGATCATTATATAGGAGATTTTCAGTTTCTCCAAGATCGGCTTCAAAATCAAAGAGATCATCGTCACTTCGATGAAAGTGGATTGATGTGAGTGAGTTCACCGGTGAACTCCTCAAGAAGATGATTAGCATCGTGGGAGTGATGCCTCAACATACTCAATGTCTCCATAAGAAGCACAATCGTCGCTAAAATCGGAGAAAGTTTCAAAATGATCTTTTGAACACTCAAGAGGGGAGGAAGAATCACACATATGATCAGAAGTTCCCTGTGACTCTCTCGGGATTGGGACAAGGTTCTCAACACTAGACTTTATGAATTCGTCCGATTCCTTTTCAGGAACAGTGTCAAGATGCTCATCTCCCATGTTCAAAGAGTGAGTGGGAATATCGGGTTTGATAACAACAGACTGAGGGAGTTGAGAAGGACTAGCATACATATGTTTTATACTTTCCATTTGTTCTTCTGCTAGTAATTCCATCATAGTCTTTTCTCCCTGATTTTTCATGGAAGGAATTTCAACTGATGAACTTGATGAACCTGTACAAAATTGACTAATATCAAGTGTAACTTCATCATCATCGTCATCAGGAATGAAACGGAATCGAGAGCTAGATTTGGCTGCTTTTTCTTTTGCAATTGATTCCCTAATAGATTTTTCAAAGGCAATCTGGGAATCTAATTTAGCAGTCCGCTCTTCGGCTAACATAACTTCCATGGATTTCTCATTTGGATTATCTTGGGAATGTTTACATTCCTTCAAATCTTTCACTAAATCTAAAAGATCAAGGAGAAGATTTTGAGGAAGTGGCTCAGGCTGAGGTGGTGCCTGATTCATTTGATACTGCGGAGGTTGGTTGTGATTCGAAGAGTCGTAATTGTTACAAGGAATTGGATTCCTTGTTTGACAATCGAGCTACAGAAGGACCTCCACAATACTCACAACAAAAAACGATGTGGCTGTGAGTTGTATGTGTGGTAGTCATAATTGTTATCGGAACCTGCCATAGACAAGCGTGTTTCCCGATTGACAATCAGAACTGGAGTGTGAACCACCACAGTACTCAAAACAAGAAAACTGCTGAGTCTCACAGTGTGGTAGCTGATGGAATAAATCAGTTGTGTTATGATAGGAATAGGGATCCGTTATAGACACCCGTTCCCTGATTCCACCATGCTACAAATGGGGCAATTGCCACCATTATAAGGACCACCACACCATTGACAACCAAGAGGGTGAGGATAAGACATAGAAAGAATCAAAGGGTTTCAGAGGGGTAGGGATGAAGAATCAAAGATGTGAGAGGGTAAAGATGGATATTTTTGGATTTTTGGATAAACATTTTGTAAAAATAAGAAAGAAAATCTTTTTGGGTTTTTGATTTTTAAAAGAAAATATAAACATATATAGATGGTATGAACAAGGAGTGAATATCCAAATCACTAATCTGCTAAACGTAAGACTATTAGCACTGCTCCCCGGCAGCGGCGCCAAAATTTGATTCGTCCCGAACAGTCAAGTTTTATCACACAAGCCAGCCACTTGTGAATGGCTGACCGTAACAAACTTAAAACAGTTCAAACACAGAATGCAATGAAGTCCAGGAGAGTATAGTGTTTCCCCAGGTCGTTAAGTCCCAACGAGCTGTGCGAGAATAGTCAAACGTGTAGTGATCGAGAGGATTTGAACGGAAAAAGTACATAAGCTACAGGGGCTTAAATGCAAATTAAAGGAAATTAAAAAGATAAACTATATTAAATAAACGCTATCACTATTTGAAAAATCTAATGTTTTTGATTTTTTCT
This sequence comes from Chrysanthemum makinoi, assembly GCA_910596185.1. NCBI lineage: Eukaryota > Viridiplantae > Streptophyta > Magnoliopsida > Asterales > Asteraceae > Chrysanthemum > Chrysanthemum makinoi. The sequence continues at coordinate 35,530,157 of OU343218.1, read as the reverse complement.
TTTTATAAAACTTAAATTAAAAACTACGCGACGTACTAAAGAAAATGTAAAACTTACACAATATTAATCCTAAAAATATGAAAATGACATTTTTACAAACCTAATGATAAAAGAAAATTATTAGAAAAAGAAAATTATTTTTATTACTATTTATCTAATTATTATTAATTAAAAACTATTTTTACTTAATTAATAATATCCTAAAATACAAGAAAATATGAAATAAAGCTAGAAAAATGAAATTATGACTTGGAAAAATCTAAAATAACAAAAGAGAATTTTCAAAACTATTTTTATATTTTTCTGAATATTTTTCTATTTTCTAGGAATTTTAAACTATTTAAAACTAATTAAATTACTAAAAATTACAAATTAAACTATGAAAAATCTGGAAAATTAATTTTTTTTACTTTTTATATTTATCTTAACCTAAGAAAAATGAAAAATTATTTTTTTGAACTTTTTCTGATTTAATTGTATTAAAAGCTATTTAAAAATGCTTAAAAACTAATTAAAATGAAGAAAAATACCAAACTGACCTAGAAAAATCTGAAAAATTCAAAATAAGTCTAAAATAATATGCTGAATCTAGGAAAAATATAAAAACATGGGCTTGTGTGTAAGAATTTGAAACTGCAATGCAAAGTGCTTATCAATAAGCACTTGGAATAAGCACAAGGTACAAACAGGGCACCAAACCTTCACAGAAGCTATAATAAGCTCAAACTACTAAAAATCAACAAGCTACAACTGACCTAAACCTCTGAATTGCAAGTTACAAAGATTTGATGATAAGAGCTTATGAGTTAAAAACAGGTTGAGGTCACTACTTTAAGCTTAAACACAAGCTACAAAATAAGCTGAGAATGAAAAAGAAATTGGAACCTACACTAGACCTGGCCAAGGGCTTGTAAACCAAAAACCAGACCTTGGAAAGCTCTGATGAGCTTGGTGCAAGGACTGCAAATGACCTGTGCACACTCAGTATACACTGAGTGTGTACAGGGCATTTTTGACCATTTTGATAAGCAATTTTGGAGATTATAGAAAATTTGTAAAAATCTACAAAAATAGTAATAAGAAATTAGACCTGTTGAACTTATAAAACCCAAAGTTTCAATGGAATTGACCCAGAAATGAACTCATGAAAACTCCCTCTAGGTTGGTGGAAACTTTGTTTTCCAAGATTTTTTTGACTTTTTGACAGATTTGGAACTTTGACTTTCATGAACTTTGATCCAACTTTGTGGACTGAGAATGATGTTATAAAATGAATTAAACCTAATGCAAGCTATATCTATGAGTTTTAAACATAAAACAAGTTTTTGATTTTTAAAAATCCTAACAGTTGTGAGATTAGAACAGTAGAGAAGTAATTTTGACTTTTGAGCCTTGCAGATGCAATATTAAGACAACATTGAGTCAAGTGATGCTATTTGAGACTGAGTATGCAGGTTTTAAGCAAAATCCAAAGCTTAAGCTTTGGTATTCCAACTGAACCAAACACTATTTTAGACACTGATTCACTAATTTAAACTAAACTCCTTACTGATTTATCTCATTTTACAACTTAAAATAACTCTGGTGACCCTAATCACTACTAAATAACCAAGCTCAAGCCATATAATGATCACATATACAAACACAAACATAAACTGCAAATTGAACTAAAATTGAAAATGAGATAAACAACACTCACAAGAGGTCCAACTTATGCAGTAGCTTATACAGAACCCACCCTACACTATCCTAATCTAATTCAACCCATATCCATGCTCAGTATTAGCCCAACATCATTTCCATTTCCAAATGCACCCATTTTGACTTTCATTGACCAAGTACCCAAGTTGCTTGAAACTTATCTGCAAGCTTACCAAAAGCTTTAAATAGCTCAAACAAGCTCATGTGAACTTAATAATAGTCTACTAATGGTTTGGATAAAAGAGTTTGAAAATGGATTTTCAAACAGTGAATATGAAAATTTGAATCTTAAGTAAAGCCTTGAATTAACACTTGAAAACAGATTGTATTGATTAAACAACTTAATTTTAGTACAATATAACAAAAGATTACATCTTTAAACTTAAATTAAAGCATAAATGTTAAAAACGACATACAAGAGAAAATAAAACTAAACTACTACTTATTTCTTGCTTATCTTCCTCTCTTTTATACCCAACTAGCTTCCACGTGTCCTTATGAGTGATTCCCACTTGATTTCTTGTCCACTGGGTCACTTGAGTACATAATGGCCATTGGGTCATTTTGGCGGGAAATCTGTTTTTGACCTGTGGGGCTTTTAGACTGCAACTAGGGGGGGGGGTGGATAGGTGTGATGATGAGGAGGGTTGAGGGGATAAGGGATAAGGTGAGGTGATGGGTGTTGGGAGAAGGTATGTTGCAGTCAAGTTGGGGAAGATAAACAGGAGGTGGCGGCAAAGGGATAAAGTTTGACTTTGGTTTTGACCAAGGGTTCAAAACTGATTATGACAGGGGGTCAATTTGGGTATAGGCAGGGGTCAAAAATGGTTTTGACAAGGCTAGGTTTAGATTATGATAAGGACCAAAATGCAATTATCCAATTCTTGAAGGACCATAGCTGCCAATTTATCAAAGTTGTCACAAGGACCAAAACTGACAAGTTCCAATAGTACAAGGACCAGTTTTGACATTTTCAAATTTCCAGGGACCAAACTTGACATTTTTTGAAAGTTGAGGGACCTTTTCTGCCATTTAACAAAAGATTTATTCAAGGACCATTTTTGACAACTTAGAATATTTCAGGGACCTTGAATAACATTTTTCTTTATTTTGTTTTACTAGGGACTGTTTTTGACAACTTTTGAAACTTGGGGGACTAAAACTGCCAATTATGCAAACTTGATACGTTTTTCACCAGATTTTGATATTTTTGCATTTAAAACACATAAAACACTTATTTGTGATATTTTTATCATTTTGATGCATTTCTGAGTGTTTTCAGATGTTTTTGCAGTTTAAATGGTACAAAAATGATGAGTATTTAGACACTCATCAAGTAACCCGCTTTTCAAAGAAAGAACAGAGCCATGCTTTATCTCATGTTTCAAACCTAATGCTCTGATTCTAAAAACAAACGTTTGTCATCATCAAGACAAATGTTTAACTTCAAATATTTTTCCGTCTAAAGATTCCTCTGAAAAATATTGGGGCATTTACATACATCCCCACATATACACCACTATTTACATATTTCCCCAAACCTTGCTTTAATAGGCTTGTAAATCTTGCATTAAAAACTTGTATTTTGGGAAATATGTAAATATTAGTGTGTATGTGGGGATGTATGTAATTCCCCCAAAAATATTTGCAATCTTATGAAAACTCAATTGTTTTGAAAACACTTCGGACTCTATTTTTGAAAAATAAAAGAACTTATCAAGTGTCAAAATCTCAATTCATCAATCAACGACTTTCGTCATTGATTGAGGGGGAGAATGAATTTTCAACTAAAATCAAAAAGTGTATTTTTAAATTAAAAAGTGTTCGTTTCAAACAATTTGCACTTAAATGAGTAAGGTCCACTCTAAATGTTTTACAAAATGTTACACAATTGGTAACAAACCTCCGACCTTGGTCAAGAAAGCTATTATTATGTTTTTAAAAGATATTCATGCATGTTCAATCAATGGAGTTTAAAGTCTCAAAATCAGATCCTTACCAGTTAAAACGTTTTCACAAATCAAGTCACAATTCTTCTTAAAAGTCTTCAAAATCAATTTAAATCTACAGAGATCACAAATCTCCAATGATTTGATAATTGTGATCGGGGGAGAATTTGTGATTTAAATTGGATTTAAACTGATAATTCGATAAATGGTTTCATAAGTGTTTAGCATGTTTTCCTCCCCACAAGTGACAAACGATTTCAAATTTTCCATGCACATGTTGAGGGGGAGCTTCTCTCTTCAACTATTTTAAACCTCAAATTATTGTTTTACAAAAACGTGAAGATGAATTGTCTCTAGTGAGGTTCCTCTAATATGTGCAAAAATTCTTTCAAAATTCGAGGCAATTATTGAGGGGGAGAAAAATTTTGAAAACCTCATCCTTCCTCAAAATGTTTTATCTACTCAAATTGATTGGGAAGTGATGATGATGATTTTACAAAATGTTAATCAAAAGATTAGACCTTTCACTCTTAATCTAACGATTTCAAAGATCTCTTGCCTCCATGTGCTAAACAATTTCTAAATCTTTATGCATATGTTGAGGGGGAGCATTTCTAAAATATCAAAACAATTAAGATACAAAATGCTTTGATTCTATATCACAAGTATCTTGATTGATTTTTCAAATGGTTTTCATTTGGTTCCAATGGCAGACGAACGATACCAAAAAGACCGACCAACTTTACTTTATGTATGGTGATATAAGGATGATAAGGTTAGGTTGAGGTCCCATGATCCGCCAGAACTGGAGGGATCTACCCAGGGATAATCCACTAGATAGTGTAGAAGTCCTTAGGTATGATGAAAAAAGGAGAAAAATGATAAATGGGAAGAGTGCAGGTGAGATGTGGCCTCCTGAGCTAGTATGGAATAAACCCAACAAGGTTCTAGTAATGAAATCTCGTAAGCATCCCCAAGGGGTTGAAGAATGAAAAAGAATTGAATGTGAAAAAAGGGTGAAATGAAATAGCCCTCCATTTATTGAACCTTAGGGCGTAAACGGGTTCAATTCATATACTACTGGTGGTTACCAAGGTAACATCGGTATTGAAGACAAGACGTCATGGACCCAGTGACGCACTGCACTTCAACTTTCCAAACCACTCAAGTTCCTCTTAAAAGGGCTTGTTTCATTCTCACGGGGAACCGACATAATCTATCAACTTCCTCTTAAAGATTGTTGATATTGAAGAAGGAGACCCTCTCCCTAGTCTCCGACATAGGAACCAAATGTGCACAATTGAGTCTAGAGCCAAGAGATCATCCAATAAATCTCATTAGGACACTTACAATGAAGACTCTCTGTTTCACACAATGTGGAAAGAGAGATTATATCTTATGAGTCCTACGCATTATCCTTGTGGTATTGCCAGAACATCTGAGTGATATGCATACATATTCACGATGAAGATTGAAAGCCTTCTGGAGCCAACATCAAACAAGCTCTTGGTAGGTGGCATGTGAGATCTATCCAATAGATCAACCATGTGACAACTGGACAGAAACAATGGAGAGATTCAATCTTTTGAATCAATCCTGGTTCAGGTTATGGATTGACGGATACATTTGAAACACCGGTCATTGTGCTTAAAAACTCTTTTCTTTAGCACATCGACTGTGTACTTATTTCTCAAAATAAAAGGTGTTTATGATTGATAATTGATTTTCATTAAAACCTTCGTTGTATTGCAAAAAAAAAATTCTATTGAGCAATACACGATTGTTTTTCAAATCTCTTTTCATCAATCGCTGAATCTCGTTCGCTGTAACTCTGTTCACTCACTCCGCAATTGTTGTCTTCTTTGAGACGTTCCGGTTTGAGAAAACTAGAGCAGCCGCGAAACCCGTCAAGGAAATTCTTCGAATTATACCGATCACAGCAGACTTGTACTGATCAACGGGGAACCGTGGGCCGTGTACCTCAATTCATCGAAAGTGATTAAAGACACTTCCGTGCGCTTTATTGCTAACTGTTTTTATGCAGGTACACCCCGACGTTTGCAGCTGATCAGAGTGGAGCGGTCAATCCATAGCCACATGCTCACACAACACATTCATATCTAAAGAAATCATGATTAGTGCATCAATGACTCTGATATTTTCACTCCATGCTTCTGCTACGCTGCTGCCAATATCATGAATCAGCGAAAGCTTCCGCTACTCTGATAAGAATAAATCATGATCCAGAATGTGAGCATGTCGGTCCAAAAGTCACAACATCACATAATACCAACACCACAATGGATCAGTCAGAGATTTAATGTTGCTGATGATCTCAAAGCTGGCTCAAAACTCAGTATCACGTGGATCAGTTAAAGACCTCCACTCAGATTATCCAAAACATGCAAAAATGAAGAATCAAAGACTACGAGCTACAGAACAAGAATCCAAGAACAATCTCAATGTAATATCTGTTTGTTTTCTATGAAATTTAATGTATGTTTGAGGTGACCTCCCTTAGGGGGAGATTGTTAGGATTTGGAAAATCCTGTAGTTAAAGTGTCGATCACCTCAAGTATATGTAATCGTTAGAAAGCTCGTAGTCGTAGTTATTTAATGTTAAGTAGTAGTTAGTTAAGTAACACCGTGGAGGACGGACGAGTCTTTACTCACTGTATGCGTGATCCACAGCCCGTTGTGTGGCGTTTTATTGTAAGACTATAAATACTCTCTACCTCCCAAGGTAGAGAGTTGGAGCTCATAATAAGATTTTTCTTTCTCTCACTAAAGTTCCCAAACCTCTAGCTTTCTCTCTCTAAAACTCATCTCTTGTACGTTTGTGTTATGATGTGTATGTGAAATCCAATATGTTACATCTACTTGTTTCATTACTACAAGAAGGGTGAAGGATCGTAGCAGTTCATCGGTTGGGTTTTGGGTTGGCTCGTAGTGTAAGAAAGCAAGGGTGTGTTCGTATCCAGATTCGTGTGCCCTCCCCTCATGTTCTTGCCTCATTAAAAATTTCCCAAAGGTATCCCAAGTTACCCTTTGTTTTTTTTACCTCCACTCGACTTACTCACATTGGTTTAACATGAATGTTGAACGCTTTACACACGTTGTACTCACTCAGACCTTGAAAGATCTAGCACTCGTGGATCGTTAGTGTTGCCTATGTAATCATAAGAAAACTAATAGAAAATCTCTACAACTCGTGTTCTAAAGCGGAATGTAAACACAAGCTGTTATCACTAAGAACACTTAGATCCTCTATGGATCCTTTTATTCACTGAAACTCTATGTTTCAGATTGGTTATTTATTACAAACTATATGGTTCCTTTTATATACAAGGAACCCTAATCTCTTACTACCCAAACGACTAAACATCTTTGCCAACTATAGAGTAGTACAATAATACCCATGCTGACCTTGGGCAGTTAAAAGATAATAATGAGTTTAGCATTTAATTCATAAGGCGCATGCTGATCCTAGTCAGCTTTCACTCTTCAGCAGTAACATGGAAACGCTTGAACTCTTCAGTAGAATCACTTCTTCAGCAGAAACTGCTTCTACTTCAGCAGAAACCTTCGGCAGTAATGACAGCAGAGTCCTACTTCACATAATTCCCAACAATCCTCCCCTAAACTGGAATTTGACTGGGTTAAGTTCCAGTTTCCTACCTTGATAGATCTTAGAGACTTCAGTACTAGAGGATTGTTCTCAAACATCAGTAGCAAAGAACCAAAACCAAAATCATCTCTATGATGAGCAAACTTTGAAACGCCAGGTCTTTGCAGCAACACACGACATAATGTACATCAATACTTATCAGTTGCATACTATTCTCATCACATCCAGGTGTGTTAACATCTGAGAGAGGTGAATCATTGAAAATAATGGATTTGATGTCTCTTTACCAGGAGCCATTACTACTGGAGTAGCCAGATGTTTAAGTTCGCAAACTATGGTACATTGATAACCATCTGATTTATGAGCAAATCAGCAACTATATAAACGGATTTGAGGTGTCTTTACCTGTAGCCGTTTGCTCAGGACTAGTCAATTCTTAGAATTGGTGAATTGATAACCAAATATGGAGATAGTTGCCTTTACCACAATCCATATACGTGTGGGCTAGCCAATTCTTGGATTCCAAAAAGGAATAGACCATGGTGAATTGAGGACCATACAACTCTCAGCAATTAAGCATGGGTGGTTGCAGACCCTATGATTTTGAGCAAACCATTACAGCTATCAACAGATTTGACATGTCTTTACCAAAGCTGTACCCTTTGGACTAGCCAACTCTTTGATACACACAAGGCATATCTGGTGAGTTAAAAACCATCAACGAAATACAATAAATTTGCAAAAGAAAGTTTTTTTTTCACTAAGAAACTAACAAAACAAGAACTACAAAGTAAAACAAATAAGACCAAAATAAAATTCTCTCTTGAGGCATATGCCTCCGCTAAGGCCTATGCCTCCCCTTAAACTAGGCAGTTAAGGGTTAAGCATCCCAATATTGACCACTAGGTGTTGAAACCTTGGTCCATCAAAAGCTTTAGTTAACAGATCTGCCACATTATCATCTGTATGAATTTTAGCCACATTTATCAAATGTTTTTCATATGCATCTCTTATAAAGTGGTGTCTGATTTCAATATGTTTGGTTCTACTGTGAAAAACTGGATTTTTGACAATGCATATGGTACTCTGATTATCAATAAAAAGAGTTGTGTTCATGAAGTTATACCCATAGTCCAGCAACTGGTTTTGGATCCATAGTACTTGCCCACAGCAGTTTGCAGCAGCAACATACTCTGCTTCAGTAGTTGAGGTAGCCACAGCGGTTTGTTTCTTGCACTGCCACGAGATCAATCTCTTTCCAAGGAATTGACAGCCTCCAGTTGTGGATCTCCTATCCAGATTTGCACCAGCATAATCACTGTCACTATATGCTTCCAACTTAAAAGGAGACTCTTTTGGGTACCAAAGGCCCAAAAGAGGTTGGCCTTTGAGGTACTTAAAGATCTTCTTGACTGCATTGAGATGGGAAGTAAGTGGAGTGACTTGATGTCGAGAGCACACACTTACAGCAAAGGTAATATCAGGCCTTGAAGCTGTTAGATACATTAATGAACCAATCATAGATCTGTATAAATGAACATTCACAGGTAGATCTGGATCATTGTTGGCTTTTGTTTTTGGAGCTTCATAGGGTGTTGTGGCAGTCCTGATACCTTCCATGCCGAATTTCTTCAACATGTCCCTCACATATTTATCCTGACTGATAAATATTCCATCCTGTTTCTGCTGAACTTGGAGACCCAAAAAGAAAGTGAGCTCTCCCATGGCACTCATCTGAAATTCTCCCTTCATTAGATCCTCGAATTCCCTACACCAAGCTTCTTTAGTGGATCCGAAAATGATGTCATCCACATACACTTGCACAAGTATGATATCTGTCGAGTTCTTCTTCAGAAAAAGAGTTTTATCAATAGCACCTCTTCTGTAGCCATGCTTCAACAGAAATGATGAAAGCCTAGCATACCAGGCCCTTGGTGCCTGATGAAGTCCATAGAGAGCTTTAACGACTTTGTAAACATGATTAGGATGATCTGGGTCTTCAAATCCTTTGGGTTGTGTGACATAAACTTCCTCTTCAATCTCTCCATACAGAAAGGCACCTTTAACATCCATCTGATATAACATGAAACCCATGTAAGAGGCATATGCCAAGAAAATTCGAATGGCCTCTACTCTTGCAACAGGTGCAAACACTTCATCATAGTCAATCCCTTCCTCTTGCCTGTAACCTTGAGCTACTAATCTTGCTTTGTTCTTAATCACCACACCCCGTGCATCTCTTTTGATTTTCAGAATCCATTTAGTTCCAATAGCATATTTCCCATCTGGTAAAGGTACCAAGATCCAAACTTGTTGGTTCTGAAACTGTTGCATTTCGTCTTGCATTGCCTCAATCCAGCTTGAGTCTTCAAGAGCTTGAGAGACACTGGTTGGTTCTACTTGGGAAAGAAAACATGCAAACAGACAATGCTTGTAGTCTGTGTGATTATCTCTTTGCTGATTTGAGACATAGGAAAGAAAAGAAACCTGTCCAAATTTAGGGCTAGAGATAGCCTTTCGAGTTCTAACAGGAGCTAGAATGTCTCCAATGATATTGGATTGAGGGTGAGAAAAGTTGATTCTTTTAGTAGCAGTGGGGTTGACTTCAATGGTAGGTTCAAGATTCGTCACAGTTGGTACAAAAGTTGTGTCATAGGAAGGTGAGGAGAAAATTCCAGATTTGGGTTGATGATTTCCAAGATCTGAAGGACTTGGAAAGCGAGTATACGGTTCCCCAAAGTTTGTGGACACTCTAGTAGGAGTAGGAGTAGTAACAGACGAGCTTTCAGCAGATTTGATGACGATGGGAGAGACTGCATCAGTGTCAGCAGAAAAATGGTTTCCACTGACAGCCTTATTTGCAAGCTCCCCAGTCACCTTTTCAGCTTCAAGCTTAGCTGCAAATTCTTGAGTCTGAAGCCTAGCAAGGTCCTCAGCATAGTGTGATTCATCTTCACGCTCAGCAGAAGTATCTCTTGAAGAGTTACCTGCAACATTGTTAGGGGAGAAAGAAGGCACAAGAATGGGATGTTCATCATCTTCAAATTCACTTCCAGAGTCAGCATCCAAGGTACCTGCATTGTTAGTGGGATATTCTTGAGAGCCTGCACTTTGGTTAGCCATATGTCTAGTATAACCCAGATAATCAGTTATGTAGTCGAGGTCAAAAGACCACACATGACCCTGTCCTTGAACGTTGGGCTTATCCTCCAGGTATCTCAGGTTCAACGTCTCCTCAATCTTCTTGGCAGATAAGTTGTACACTCTATAAGCCTTGCTATTAGCTGAATAACCCACAATATAGCCATCATCAGTCTTCTCATCGAACTTCCCCAATGGATCACTGGTGTTTAGAATGGTCACTTGACAACCAAAAGGTTTGAGGTAATGAATGACAGGAACCTTCCCAAAGAGAAGTTCATATGGTGTCTTGAGGTGAGGTCTAGTAATGGAGACCCTGTTAAGCACATAGCAAGCTGTGCCAACAGCTTTAGTCCAAAACATAGTGGGCAGTTTGGAGTCTGCAAGCATAGATCTTGCAGCCTCAATCAAGGTCCTATTCTTTCTTTCAGCCACCCCATTTTGTTGCGGGGTTCTTGGATTGCTATAGTCCCTCTTTATCCCTTTAGACCTACAAAGTTCTATAATAATGGCATTCTTGAACTCTGTCCCATTATCACACCGAATTCCCTTAACCTTTTTGTTCAACTGATTTTCAACGAGAGTGATGAAGTCTTTCAGCACTGGAGTTGTTTCATCTTTAGTTCTTAGAAAGAACACCAGCAAAATCTGCTATATCCATCCATGATGACCAAACAATAGAACTTGTGATCAATGCTTCTGACTTGAGTTGGACCAAATAGATCCATATGTAACAGCTGAAGAGGTTCAGAGATGATGCTCACTGCAGTGACAGCTTTGTAGGATGCTCTGTGTTGCTTCCCTTTGTTTCATGCAACACAATTATGATCATTGGAGAACACTTTGGTGGGAAGACCTTCGACAAGACCCCTTTTGGAGAGAGTGTTTATAGTTTTGAAATTCACATGAGCCATTCTCCTATGCCATTTATTGGACTCATCCAATGATGCTTTAGCTAGCAAACAGGTGAGTTCACCTTCAGGGTGAACTTCATTGAGGTTGAATGTGTATAGATTGTGAGTTCGAGGGACTCTCAGCAGAATTGAGGTACCTTCTGGAAGCTTGAACTCTTTAGAAAGCACAAGACATTCATTTTCAGAGAAGAGTACCTTGTTCTTGGTGTCACAAATTTGTGAGACAGAGAACAAGTTGAAGTTCTGAAGCTCCCTAACATAGTACACATTCTCAAAGTTCAGAAGAGGTGTCTTGATTGTGCCTTTTCCAGTAATTCTACCATCACTTCCACCAAAGGTCACATTCCCTCCTTCTTTAATAGGAACAAAATTGTGCATCATATCTCTATTACCAGACATACTTCTTGAACAGCCACTATCAACAATACCAATATCTTTATGTTTAAAGGGATGATCCTATAAAAACAAACATATTTACAAAGGAATGTTAGTATACCGAGGAGGCTCAAGTCATTGCTGACTTGAACCTGCCTTGTGGATCATTAGATTTAGGTTTAGCAAAAGAGTAAGATCCACCATTGTTCTTGGGTTTCCATTGATAGTTAGGTCTTTTATTATTCCAAGAACAACCTGCTGAGGACTTGACAGCATCGCCCCAACATCCTTTCCCATTTTTCATAGAGTCAACATATGCAGGCCAATAACCATGTTTAAAGTATGGACTAGTGGGTCGCACATAAGGTCTATTAGGAGATTTCCTCCAAGAAGGGTCAGTTCTAGCTTGTGGGACATATGGTGGAATAATTTTAACATTGGTCCACACTGGTCTTGGTTTCTGCTGAAGAGCACATGCACCTGATCTTTGCTCATGAAAATCACAATCCTTAATTAAATGAAATTTACTTCCGCAAACAAAACAAGTCTTCTTTTTGGAAGATGGATTCAACAAAGAAGATGTTCGATTACATGTAGAAGTATTTAAACCAGAAACATTAAAGGAATTGTTTTTAACAGACAAATTATGCAAAGATGTAAAAGACAAGTCTTCAGTGGAAACAGGCTTGGAAGTTGATTCCTCAGCAGCTATCCTAGAGGGCTTGTAGATAGTCTTGGGTGCAGGCTTGGGTGTAGGCTCAGGTGAGGGCTTGGGAAGGTCTGACTTATCACTTGGATCACAGCTGTAAGTAGATCCTTGATCCGATGAATTGTCACTGTCAGAGAAAGAGACAAAATCATAAGATGAAGCATCGTTGTCTGGCAAGTCTTTTGACTTTTTGCCATACAGATGGTGTGATCCATCAAAGTCAACAGTAATAGACAGGTCAGTGGGCATGAATTCACCTCTAATAGGTCCAGGGACATCATGCAAATCACCTTCCTTTCTAAAATGTTCTAAGCCTGCAGGTGTAGATTTACGCCCATCATTCCTAGCTTCAAAACCTACATACTTTTGAAAACCTAAACCTATTTCAGAGTTCACTGATTGACTACTATAGAGTTCTTTAGCTAGATTGTCACCTGATATCAACCATTGTTTATGTCTAGCTATTTCTTCAGCAAGTTTCTCTTTAAGCTCTAGATTCTCAGTAATAGTATCAGCTTTTTCCTTTTCAGTGCGTTTCAAGTTAATGTTTGCAATATCTAGATCAAATTGAAGCACCTTAATCTTTTCTTCATAAGCAATCTGATTCTTTTGAAACCAAACCTTTTGTTTTTCTAATGTTTTTAACGAAAGTTTATAAGCTTCATTATCAACATAGCATGCATTGTATCTAGGTTTCATAGTATCATAAGCTTCTTTTAGTTCATTGTATCTCTCACTACAACCAAATATACAGTTGTGTACCTGAGAAAGACCCATGAAGGCAAACTGATCATGCCTATCTTCTGAAGTGCACCTTGCCAGCAGACCAAGCTTCTCTGTATCAGCAGCTTCCTCATTCACAGGTTCATGAGCAACCCAGTTGATCTGTTCATCCAAGGTGACTAGAGCTGCTGAAGTGCTAGCTCCTTTCTGATTTTGCTGATAGGTATTGTAGCTGGTACTCTCTCCACTCTTCCTGTCTTTGCATTCCCTTGAGAAATGACCCATCTGGTGACAGGAGAAACACTTGACCTTTCTCCTGTCAAATCGAGCTGGATCCTTTCCCTTGAATCCAAACTTCCTTCCTGCCTTCTCTTCAAACCTCTTGATATCCACTGAAAGCATGGCCACTTGCCATTTCAGCTTCATCTCCTCCATCTCAAGTGGGTCCACTTGGTCAAAGTCTTCATATACCAGATGCTGCTGAGTGTCATAATCAGCAACAAAGGAGTGAAGGACATCCTCCAATATACTTCCAGTCTTAGATTGAGGATGTGAAGGAGTGGGACGATAGGATGATGATGGTAAATAAGATGGACTTGAAGCATGCATCATCATATTCGAGTGGGATGTCCCAACAAAGGCTGAATGACCAGAGGAGGTTGCACGGTAGGGAGATCTGACATCAGGTTCAAGAGATCTGAGTTTGTTGTATAGCTCGTCAAAAGTGAGCATGTCCAGCCCACCTTTAGCTTTCAGGGCTATACTCACATGCAACCAAGATGGAGGCAAAGATCGAAGGAACTTAGAGTTGCTATCATCATTGTCAGGCTTTGCATTCAGCTGGTTTAGCTGACTCAGAATCTTGTGAAACCTGTCGTATCCCTTGTGGATACCCTCTTCTTCAGAAATATTGAACTCTTGGAAGTGTTGTCTAAGCATGGACTTCCTCATTCTTCTGGACTCTTCATTACCACCAAACCTAGCTTTAAGAGCCATCCAGATGTCCTTTGCATCAACCATGTGGTGAAAATCACCTAAGTGATCTTCAGGAATAGATTGAAGGAGGATGGTTCTTACCTTGTGTTCTCTTTGCACAGCCAAAACCTCTTCAGCAGTTTTGGGAGGAGTAATGGTGAACTTACCATCAAGATCTGGGATGGTCTTCTTTAGGCTGTTGCCATTTTTACTATCTCCCATAGATTCCAATCAATATTGGAGATCCAGTTCTGCATCTTCATTGTCCACAGATCATATTCTTCCTTCTTTAGATAAGGAAACTTGCCATTACTGTTGGAGAGACTAAGTTGTTGCATAGAGGTGGTGTTTTTGATGATGTTGTTGTTGTTGGTGTTTGTGACATCTGATTCATCATCAGTTCCAGGCATTGTGAATAAGTTTTTGGTTGTATGTGGGTGAGGAAAAATAAGGTTCTCAGTATCGTAGAGACTCTCCCGAGGCTCTGAAACCACTTGTTAAACGCTTTACACATGTTGTACTCACTCAGACCTTGAAAGATCTAGCACTCGTGGATCGTTAGTGTTGCCTATGTAATCATAAGCAAACTAATAGAAAATCTCTACAACTCGTGTTCTAAAGCGGAATGTAAACACAAGCTGTTATCACTAAGAACACTTAGATCCTCTATGGATCCTTTTATTCACTGAAACTCTATGTTTCAGATTGGTTATTTATTACAAACTATATGGTTCCTTTTATATACAAGGAACCCTAATCTCTTACTACCCAAACGACTAAACATCTTTGCATGCATTTAATGTCTAATACATTAAAACAACTATAGAGTAGTACAATAATACCCATGCTGACCTTGGGCAGTTAAAATATAATAATGAGTTTAGCATTTAATTCATAAGGCGCATGCTGATCCTAGTCAGCTTTCACTCTTCAGCAGTAACATGGCAACGCTTGTACTTATTCAGTAGAATCACTTCTTCAGCAGAAACTGCTTCTACTTCAGCAGAAACCTTCGGCAGTAATGACAGCAGAGTCCTACTTCACATAATTCCCAACAATGAATCTTTGCCCCATTAAAAAAAACCATGAACATCTATACCCTAATCTGAACTATAATATATACCATCTGTTAGGACCGAAAAACATATAGATTTATGTGGTTTGTAGGTCGTGGTTGGTGGAAGAAGATGAACATCTTCATCCTTTTAGAGAGAGAAACTAGAGAGAGGGAGGAGAAACAAAGGAAACTTTTATAAATAAAACACACACTACACTTAACCAAATGCTTCACCTCACCCCTCATGGAGAGTCATGAGGGGTATTTATAGGCTCAACAAACCTTAACTTTGCCACTTAAACGATACTAGTCCCTATGAACAAAGTATACTACGCATCTAGTCCAATTCACGTAAGTGACATTATCTTTATAAATAAGCGAGGCTAACACCATCTAATATGGGTCGAACCTAGATCAATTTCTATAAATCAGTGGGATTAGGGTTTGTGATGGATTTGGTTGTGTAAGCATTTGGTTTGGTGTCGTCCTGTGTCTAAAACTCTCATATAATCATGCATGAATCGGTTATAAAATGGAGTTGGTATTATTCTGGTCTCGCAAGGTTGATGTTGTCTCACATTTATGACCCTAGTTTCGATCATACTGGTGTCTCGAATAGCAATCTGTAATTTCATGCGTTGTCCTACATACTTTCTTTTACCAATCGAGTCATGGGCATACTTGGTGTAACCATTTGTGAGTGTGTTGACCTTATCAACATCACACGTAAAACTTGTTTTCAAAATCAGAAGTTAAGAGATTAGGTTCATGGTCTAGGTTTTCCTCGTTAGTCATGTGTATGCATGGGTGGATTTAGGATTTGAGTCGAGTATATCAAATCATACATGTCGATCAGTTAAAAATAAATTTTAAGGATGAAAGAGTATATATAAAACTTGTTGGTATATATATATATATATATATATATATATATATATATATATATATATACACACACATATATATATATAATCATACATGTGGTCATCTTTATAACTAATAGAGAGTATATATAAAACTTGTTTTAATATGTTCGCATTTTACTTATGTATTAGCAATTATTGTATGTGCGTAGTTGGAAAATCTATCGTGTCGTATGTGTGTGTATTTTGGTGTCATGTGTGTCGGTATAAAGTCGGGTTGCCTTGGGTTCAAATTACACTTTAGTCTTGTTATTTAAAACAAATCATAAGTCATACTATCGACATAATGAGTTATATCGCATTATGTATTTTTCATACACATAAATTTTGGATTAAAAGAATAAGTTATGGTTTGACCTTGCTCAATTTCAAATGTGTTGTCTCACCTTGTTTTTTTTTTTTTTTTTTTTTTTTTTTTTTTTTTAAATTGTATAAAT
Organism: Chrysanthemum makinoi; assembly: GCA_910596185.1. Lineage (NCBI taxonomy): Eukaryota > Viridiplantae > Streptophyta > Magnoliopsida > Asterales > Asteraceae > Chrysanthemum > Chrysanthemum makinoi. The sequence goes on along the minus strand of OU343218.1, from coordinate 35,513,625 downwards.
GTAAGTGGTCTCGAGTTTACCTTTGTACCTATTCCGGTTTATTACTTTAATTAAATCATTCTGACATTATATGAGATATAACTAAATCTATAATCTATGTTTCTATTACATGTGATCACACCCTAAATTCGATAACGTAATATGACAATAAATTTGAATAAACCATAAAACACGTCAACAAATAATAATGATTACAAATCAAATTTTTTGGCATTTAATAGTAAATAGACTCCTAAATAATATATGATTATAAATTCGTGTAGATGCATTGAAGAAGGAATAGCTTGAGATATCTGTGATTTAGTTGTTTGCTTACCTCATTATTTCTCTTCAGTGTTAAGGTGAGTACTCGTGGCCCCTTTTTATATTTTATCGGGGGAAAATAATACTCAAAATATATTTCAAATGTTTCATGTTGTGCTTAACATTTTTTTTCTTTGGAAAAATTATGTGTAATTATAATTGCGTTAGGTGCATTTGTGGTACAAGCTTTGTGTGGTACTTTCTTTGTGGTTCTTACGGCATGGTAGAATCCCACATAGCCGTGAAAAGTACGCGCCCTTTAGCTTGGTACAATCAGTAGAATCCCACATAGCTATGAAAAGTACACACGTTTTAGCCCTAGCTGGTAGGCTACGTGGTGATTACATATTGGTTATATGATTGTTTTGTGGTTGGATATCAATTGTTACTACTTGCCCTACGTCAATACTAATTGCACATTTGTCCTACATGTATTATATGCACAACAACTTAATCTTGTTTGTTTTAAACCTACGAGCTCACCAACTTTATGTTGACATTTTCGAGTATTATTTTCAGGTGATCGATAGTTGTATTTTGAAGGCACTTGTATATTGGAGTCATACATTGTTCTCATATCAAAGACTGAGTGACTTGGCCAAGACCCTTTTTCTAAATACTTAACTTTGATAAGATTAAGAAGCATGTTTTCATTATTCAGTATTGTATAAAAATATTTATGTAACATTGTAAACTCATTCCTTAAATCATATATGGTATTGTTCTACTATCTTATGCGATGTTACATTTCGTTGCACCTCGTGTTTCCGATCTTAGCGGGGTTTGACAGAATGGTATAAGAGCCTAAGGTTATAGAGAATGCCGATTTTTCTAAAATAAAAACCTAAACTATAACCAAACTAAAGTTTTCGTAAAACCCCAAACATGGTACGAGTCGGCTAGCCCGAGCATTTCATCATCATTCCTAAATTATGCATAGCCTGATCAACTGTTGATACAAAAGTTGGGCGTTCCTTGTTCGGGGCTCCGGCTCTCATACCAATTGCTGATTGTTGCTTGAGACCTGCGCACTAAGAGACAGAAAACACCGTTAGGCTTACCGTGGGATTGTCTCCCACGATTATCCTCCGGCGTGAGAGTAAGTAATCGATTTAGGGTTAAAAGAGAGTTCGGGTTTTTTAGATCGTACCTTTTAACAAGGGATGGGATTCCCTTTATATACACACGGAATCCTTGTTGGTTCCGTGTTCCTCAACCTTCGGCGTATCCCGCCTAAACCGGTTGGGGAATGATTATCTCCATACTTAGGAGATATTCGATATCTATTCCGTAAATAGCTTTGGTCTTGGGATTTCGTGAGCCCAAACACTTATTGGCCTTAGCCCAGTCCGTGCTGGGCTTGTGAGTATTGGACTTTAGTCGGGTTCGTGACCCGAATCTAGACTATACGTCATCATGTCCCCCAGTCTAGTATGCACAGTGACTAACTGCGGATGCTAGACTAATAACCGTAGTCAATGAAAAAACGTCGAAGCGTAGCCAAGAAGCCATAAAAAAGAAACCCGCCGATACATTGTATCTAGACATGGGGTGAAGAAACGGACGCCTCGTAAATCGGGGGAAAGTAACTGCAGCCACGTCCCATCAAGTGATCTTAGCCACACATGTTAGTGATAGTGGTGTCCACGTGTCACTCATCGTGTGGATGAGGAAAAATATTTAACCATCCACCCCATTTCAACTATGTTTCTCACAGTGAAAAAACGTTCATCCGCCATTGTTAACAAAACTTCAAACTGCAAACCAGAAAAAACAATGTATTCGAAAGGTAACCGCGCGTGCGCTTTGTAAGAACAATACCATGGTCAAACAGTTGTCTGATTTCACCTCCGACCTTACCTTGAGCGATCTTCTAGAATTCACCTCGGATTACTTTATACCACTGGACGTGCATCCGGTTGTTCCGGATGCGCGGGCATCGATTGCGGACTTCCCCGATGGGAAAGTGGGGGTGTATACACGTTTTTTCGAATTCGCGAATCAACGTGTGCCCCTATCCCGATTTCTGTGCGATGTACTAAATTATTACAATCTGCACCTATCCCAGCTGCACTGCATCGGTGCGGCTAAAATTACTAATTTTGAGGTGAATTGCCGTTTACTAGCGGTAAACCCAACCATCCACCTATTCCGCGCATTTTATCACACGACATGTTCACATGGGTGGGTATCATTTGCTAAGCATGCCGGTAGATTTCAGTGTTATACTGAGAAACTAGATGCGCTTAGAAATTGGAGGGAGTCATTTTTCTGGGTAGACGACACATGCTTTCCATGGCATTATGATTTTTATACCCGGGGAACGTTGCCGAAGGATGAGTGCCCCTTTCCTGGATCATATGTCGCTGAGGATGCGGAACTGATAAACGCGAACCGCATCCCTATTAGTTCCTATCCTGAGGAATTTTTGTTGCATATGGGCATCAGCCGTAATTATTTTGGTATATTCCGGATGAGATGCCAATCTTCTTAGGCGCCAATGGCCAGGGTGGGTACTCGTTCTTCCGCACCCCCTTTTGTAATTAATGTAAGAGCTTTCTGTCCTTTCCGCGTATTATATAACCTGTGTTATTTGTTGTCTTCTTTTGCGCAGAGATGGATCTGTTCACCGTTGTGCACCTAGCGAAGCCTATTGAGGTGAATGTAGGGACACGGCCCCTGAAAGAAGGAGAAAAGCCCATACTGACGGCCACTGCGGGGCATGTTACGGAGCTAAACCTTGAGGAGGCTAGAAGCAGTGGCCCCAATGCATTGGAAGCTACTCCTATACAGAGTGTGCCGAGCCTTAGGGTGCCTACTCCAGTGGTGGAACCGGCACGCGTAGATATTAAGGAGGAGGAAGAAGAGAGCCCAAAACTGGAGCGTAAGAGAATGCGCGGTGATGACAGCGCAGGCTCGTCCAGGAAGAAGCGTCCCGTCGTTCTTACCTTGGAATCGTCATCAAGCGATGCCGCTGCATCTCCCCCTCCCGTTGATACCTCTATGCCTCAGTAAGTTTTATATGCAAGAAATGTTGTCGCAGTCCTTCGGATATTACGAAATAATTGCTAATCCTCGTGTATGTGTACAGGTTTGAGCATGCTGTGGAGTCACCACCTAAGGAGATTCCTGTGCACACTGCCTCTTCTGAGCTGCATAGTCAAAGATCTGAGCCATTGGTGGCTGGAGATGCACCAATGGAGCAGCTTGTCGAAGAATTGGCGCATGCGGCTGCGCATCAAGCTTCCCTAGTAGAGAAGTTAAAGGTAAAGATTTCTGATGAAGGCAGCCAGGGGGCACACAAGGATCAGAAAATTGCGTTGCTGGAGGCGCAGCTGGCTAGTACCAAAGCTGAGATGGAGAGTCTGAGTGCATATGCCCAGAAAATGGCCGAGGAAAAGATGGCGCTGATGGGCCAAATAAGTCAAGAGCGCGCTGAGTCCTCTGGGTACAAGTCTTCGTGTCTCTGGGCACTGAAATATTTGGAGAAGAGCAAGGACACATTGACCACGCAGTTGGAAGATTTTGGTACCACTGTGAGCAGTGCGCTGGAAACACAAGAGATGAAGCTGCATAAGCTCAGTTTGGAATATGATGAGGAATTATATCCTCATCTCATGTCTGTTATTGCTGAGCGCAGGTGGCTTATCAGCCATGGCTTGCGCCTTGCTGCCCTTACCACACTGGAGTCCAAGGAGGTAGTGGATGCATTTGGTGGGGTGGTCCAATGTGCCTTAGAGCGTGTTAGGACCGATAAGTATATGATTTATGTGGTTTGGAGGTCTTGGTTGGTGGAAGAAGATGAAGATCTTCATCCTTTTTAGTGAGAGAAACTAGAGAGAGGGAGGAGAAAACACAAGGTTTTATTAAGATAAACACACACAACAAATAACCAAATGCTTCACCTCACCCCTCATGGAGAGTCATGAGGGGTATTTATAGGCTCTAACTTTGCCACATAAACGATAATAGTCCCTAAGGGCAAAGTATACTACGCATCTAGTCCAATTCACGTAAGTGACGTTATCTTTAGAAAAAGCGAGGCTAACAATCTCCCTCCAAGATAGCGTCACATGTGAATGGTTACAATGAGACCTATAAATACAAAACAAAGTAAATTACAATAGTAATGAACAATGTTGACTTTCTTGAAGCGCAGAGTCTCTATAGTCTAGATACTGAGGCAAACTTGAAGTTCTCCCTTCTGATGACCTCGGCATTTGATCTTCTTGTAGCTCTGAACTTCAACTGTAATGGTCTAGTTAGGTTATTACTCCCTCTTAACTAGTGAGCCTTTTTTCTTTTCTTTTGCTCCCTCCTGAATCGACAACACTCTTCCAATACGTCTTTAATCTTCAGACACGTAGCGGAGAAAGTAAACTCTTGAAGCACAATGGTTGTCGTTCTGGGAACATCGTAACACCATAACTCACTTAGTATTGCATCCAAGTTGGTAAAAAGACCCGATGTACACACACTACTTCTCCTTCTTCAGTCTTAAGCAAAAATCCCTTCGTAATCCAAACACAGAAGATGAAATACTAACTTCTCCCTCCTGATGGTTGTGAGCTATCGGAATCATCATAATGTTGCGTACATGCCGTATTACCTTCTTGATGCAATTTTCAAACATCATAGCTTGATCAAAATTTCCGTGAGAATATGTCGCAAAATATACTCTCAATACGTCTCTCAAACCAACCTTTAAATCGAACCTCCTTTGAATTCACCGGCTAATTGTAATGACCACATATGGACATAGCCCGATACGACTAACTTGAAAAGGAAGTAAACATCCCAACTTGTGACTTGCTGCTTGTTCTAAATTTTTGAACAATCCACAACTTCGTGTGACACTGAGCACAACAACGTAACTCCTTAAAGTGATGGTTACACACTGTGAGCACTACAACGTAACTCCTTACCAGTCATAACCAGATTGTCAAATTTCATGATGTGCTCCAACAAGTTATCTTGAGACATGCATCCAACCAACCATCGTCTCAAAGATAAAGAAGTCCACCCGTGAAATGTGACTTCAATTCCTCATAAGCAATACCGTACAAAATTTCCGTAGCCATTTTTTCACATCTTCGCTCAAGCCGTGAATAATATATCCTTAGTGAATAACATACCATACCAATAATACTCACATTTACCACAATAGTATATCCAAGAAATGTTAGACAATATCTTTTGAGAATATGAATTGTAAATGCAGTCCACGTGATTTTATCCTAACCATCAGCCCATCAAACGAGATCCATCAGCCCCACATTAAATCCATAAAGCCCGATCCATTGCAATTGTTAACCTGTTATATAACTCAAAATCCTCTCACATGTGACCTAAACCTAAAACATATCTCACTTGAGATAATAACGCCTACCACATATCATATATCTACTTTCTCCAAAAGCAGTTTCCATCTTCATCATCAAACGAAAATTATAGCAATACTCCTCTCAATCTCAGATAACCATCATTCATAACCGATTAAAAATCCTTTTCATTATAGCCACACAAACATAAACGAAGCCAAACTTAATTTCATCTTTTTCGATGTTCCATTCGAACCAAGAACACGTGAAGTCTTCAAGATCTGAGGGGGTCTCAGGTAGGGTTCGTTATGATGTTAGGGTCTTGAACGAATGAAAGAGAAGGTATAACATAATTGTTATAAACTCTTCTTTATCTTTCGGATAGTAACATAAGTGGGTCAATGATGACGTGTGATTCATTTGAGATAATCTATAAAAGATTACAAACACAATTGAATCCGAATCTGAGATCTATCTTTTTCGTTATCAGTTTAGAGTCTTGGTATTGAATGAGAGATGGGGAGAGATTGTGAGGGTTCTTGAAGTGAGTCTAGATGTAGGATTGGTATATGGTTTTTGATATCTCGGACTGATGATGTTCTCAAAGGCTGAGGTCGTTTGAGTCAATGGTATATGGTATTGGTCTGATGTGGTCTTGGTCTGTTTTACGCTTAACATTTTTTTAACTCCTTATACGTAAGACAGTTTTTGGTTCTTATGCGTAGCCTTACGCGTAAAAGAGTCTTAGGCGTAAGCATACGCGTAAACATATGCGTAGGCCATAGGCGTAAGCCAAGGCTTAAGCGTAAACGCATATGCGTAACCCATTCCTTACGCGTAACTTCACAGCTACGCGTAACACCTCTGAAGATTCCCCTTATGCGTAAGTTTAGGGTTTTGACCCTTTGACCACTTTTTCCGGCAAGATTTTCCGACCAAAAAACCCGTTCAGCTTCATAATAAACCCAGAAAAGCATAAAATTGCTTCTTTTTTACCATGTTGACCATATGAAGATGAAGGTTTGACCACTTTTGTTTCACGTTATTTGGTACAACAAGCATAAAAGTGACCTGTTTGGATAAGATATACCCAAAACAGATATTGACAAATGAGACCAGGACTTTTTTGAACAAACATAAGGATACCAAACAAAGTTGAAAACTGTTAACCCACAAATCGGAAAAAAATTTCCGACCACAAAAAATAGCTCAAAACAGTTTAAAACATTGTACAAAACCAACATAAATCAACAAACAACAACCTTGGTTCGTTATACCACTTGTTAGGACCGATAAGTATATGATTTATGTGGTTTGGAGGTCTTGGTTGGTGGAAGAAGATGAAGATCTTCATCCTTTTTAGTGAGAGAAACTAGAGAGAGGGAGGAGAAAACACAAGGTTTTATTAAGATAAACACACACAAAAAATAACCAAATGCTTCACCTCACCCCTCATGGAGAGTCATGAGGGGTATTTATAGGCTCTAACTTTGCCACATAAACGATACTAGTCCCTAAGGGCAAAGTATACTACGCATCTAGTGCAATTCACGTAAGTGACATTATCTTTAGAAAAAGCGAGGCTAACAGAGTGCGGTAGAGCAGAAGCTGTGGAGAAACTTCATGAGGCAGATCTGTTGAAGGTACCTGCTGAAAAGGTACCCGGCTATAATGCGCAGGCTTATGATGAGCTAGTGTCTGCCATGGAGAAGATGAAGTATTTGGAGCTGCCAATGATTGCTGAAATGGAGCGCGACCAAGATTATCCCATAACTGTAATTATGGAAGGGTTGACCTTAGCGCGCCATCGTATTGATAGTGCAGAAGCGCAGCCGGACTATTTTTTGAAGCCCGATGTCTCGCAGCTTCAAGTGCCTATTTTTGCTCGCCCCAAGGACATTCTAAATCCTTTTGATTTAGAGAAAGAAGTGTCATTGAAGGAAGTGCTGGAAGCGCATGCTACCAGACGTGCCAAAAAAGAAGGGATTAAGGGTAAGGCTATCCTGTGTGGTATGGGCGCGGCACATCTCCCCAGATCTGATGGGATACCAGTTAGTGTTGCAACCGTGTCGCGCCAAGATTCCGACCTCCTGAAGAGGCTGAGTGAGGTTAAAGATGCAGCCAACCGCGTGGGTAGCTCATCTCTGGAGAGGTGTAATAGTTGGTAGGTTCGTACGTTGTAAAATAACAATCCTTTTGTAATAACTCGTAGTTATTAATAAAATATTCTTTTGTTGAGTTCGTATGGATATTGTTGCAACTTGTAATGTACGTACTTGTCTGTTTGGCTTTGCCTAAAAGGTATATGTGTACGCAAGCGCGAGTAATGTAAGAAGTCCATAGTCATGTATGAAAATCGTAATATACTTAAGAGATAATTTCTAAGTATTTTGTTTTTAGCATAATCGTGTATGTTGTGATATACAGCGTACTGTAAATATCATATCAAGGAATCAAGTGTCTTGGTTCCCAAGTTGTTAAACGGGCACCATATGCGTTGTTGCGCACCCATCGTGAGATGTGCACAAACTTATTCCAATGACTTGAGAACAAGGTGTTTAACAAGGATACGTGATCCAATGTTGATGGGTTTGCAACCCTCTTACTCAACAAGTTGTTTAGTTGGTTAAATTATCCTTTTACCATCGTGGGTTTATTTAGTGCATGCACGCCATGTAGGCAGGAAATAAAAATTGTTAAGACATACAATATATGAAAATAAAAAATTAAAATGTGTCGCGGAGTTAGCTAGAAACCGCGACGTTTTATTGATACTTGCAAGTTTTTATGAGAAATAAATAAGACATCATACCAAGGAAAATAAAAAATAAATACATAAATGTGTATTAGGCACTTTACTAAAGTGCAGGAGCGTCTGTGCACTGGGCCGTAGCCATTCCTATAGGTAGCACCTCTTGAGGTTGCAGATGTTCCATGTGCGTGGTAGTTCACGAGCATCCAAGCCTCGTAACTTGTACGCGCCTGTTCCTAGTGCTTCAGTAACCTCATAGGGTCCTTCCCACTTTGGTCCAAGCTTACCTGTGTCTTCTGCATGGCTCGCATAATTGGCGCGGTAAACGAAGTCACCTGGTCTGAATGAAACACTTCGTACTTTAGCGTCGTAGTATCCCTTCATCCTTGACTTTGATTTTGCTTCACGTATAGCTGCGCGTTCGCGCCTTTCTTCTACCAAGTCTAAGTCGATACGTCGCTCGTCGTCATTGGTTGCCACATTGATTTCAGTAGTGCGGATAGTAGGCATTCCAATTTCTGCTGGTATGACGGCTTCTGTCCCATAGACTAGAGAAAAGGGAGTGTCTCCCGTGCTGGTTTTGATTGAGGTGCGATGTGCCCACAAAACATGTGATAGCTCTTCCACCCACCTTCCTTTGTGCTTGTCCAGGCGTGCCTTAATTCCCTCGCCTAGGCTTCGATTTGCGCGTTCTACTAAGCCGTTGGTTTGTGGGTGTTTAACTGACGCGAAGTGCTGTGTGATTTTCAACTTCTCGCACCAGTCCTTGAAAGGGTTGTCGCAGAACTGTTTCCCGTTGTCCGAGATGATTTCACCAGGTAGCCCGAAGCGGCATACAATATTTTCCCAGACAAAGCGTTTTACCTGGTTGCCAGTGATTGTTACCACTGCTTTTGCTTCTATCCACTTGGTGAAGTAGTCTATGGCGACTATGAGGAACTTTAATCCTCCTGCTGCAACGGGGAAAGGGCCTGCGATATCGATACCCCACTTATAGAATGGCCATGGTGCTGTAATTGGTGTTAGCTCGTGCTGTGGTTGGCGCGGGACGGGTCTGTGGACTTGGCAATCGTTGCATTTTCGTATTAGGTCCCGCGCATCGCGGTGCATGGTTGGCCAGTAGTATCCTGACCTCAAGGCGCGTGCCACCACGGATCGTGGTCCTGAGTGCATGCTGCATGAACCTTCGTGGATTTCTCGCAGTACGTAATTTGCTTGTAGGGGGCCAACGCAGCGGAGCCATGGTTGCAGGAAGGAGCGTCGGTACAGTATGTTGTCTCGAAGTTCGAACCTCTGTGCGGTGCGCCGTATCCTGCGAGCTTCCTTCTGCTCTTGGGGTAACGCTCCTTTGCTTAGGAAGTCCGTTATCGGTGTCATCCATGTAGGACCTTCCTCCTCTATTATCATGGAGACTTCCATCTCTGAGATGGATTTGCTTTTCAGTGTTTCCACCAACACTTGTTTTGACAGGTGTGAAAAGCTTGTCGATGCGATCTTGCTCAGTGCATCCGCCTTTCGATTTTCCCCTCTAGGAACTTGCTTGATGGTGAACCTGTCAAAGCCTTTGATTAATGACTTAGTATTGTCGAGATACTGAATCATATGTTCCTCTTTAGCCACGTACTCGCCCAACACGTGGTTGGCTACTAGCCGGGAATCCACATTTGCTTCCAGGTTACGTACACCCATACGAGCTGCAATGCGTAGTCCGGCGATTAGAACTTCATATTCTGCTTCATTGTTTGTCGTCGTAAATTCAAAAAGCAGTGCGTAAGTGAATTCCATCCCTTCTGGATTTGTGAGAATGAGGCCGCTCCGACCCATCTACGGGAGGATCCATCTGTAAACAAGATCCATGGATCTTGTAGTTCCTTCTTGCTTGGTGCTGGTATATCATCGGTGTCGGCTTTTATTTGTTGAAGTCTGCCAGAATCTGTCCTTTGATTGCAGTACGTGGTCTGTAAGAGATGTTGTGCTCACCTAGCAATACGCTCCATTTTTGCAGTCGTCCTAATACGTCAGGCTTGGAGATGATTTGCTTGATCGGTTGGTCTGTGATCACTGCTATCGGGTGCGCTTGGAAGTATCTGCGCAGCCGTTTGGCGGCGAATACTAATGCTAGGACCAACTTTTCCATTGCGCTATAGTTCATCTCTGTTTTCTTGAGCGCTTTACTTACAAAGTACACTGGAGTTTGTACTGAGTTCCTATCCGTGAGTAACACTGCGCTGACTGCTCCATGAGTTGCAGATAAGTACATGATCAACTCTTCCCCTGGTCGGGGTGCTACAAGTGTAGGGAGTGTTGCCAGGTGTTGTTTAAGCTGTGCGAAGGCTTCTTCCGCCTCCGTAGTCCAACGAAAATCTCCCTTTTTCATACACTTCTTGATTGTTTTGAATAGAGGTAGATACTTGTCCGCTGACTTAGACAGGAACCTATTAAGACCGGCTAGCTTTCCATTGAGAGATTGGACCTCCTTCAATGTGCGCGGTGAAGGAAGTTCGATGACAGCCTTGGTCTTTTCTGGACATGGTTTTATGCCATCAGGTTCTATTAGGTATCCGAGAAACATGCCTTCAGTAGCGCCGAAGGTACATTTTTTGGGATTCAGCTTCATGTTGATCTCTAGTAAAGTTTTGAATGTTTCCTCAATGTCGCACACTAACTCGTCTTCAGTATGGCTCTTTATGACCAGGTCATCAACATAGACCTCTAGGTTGTGGCCCACCTGTTTTTCGAAGGCATTATCTACTAACCGCTGATAGGTGGGGCCTGCATTCTTCAAGCCAAAGGGCATTTTTGTGTAACAGTAGACGCCTTGGCTTGTGTGAAAGGCCGTTTTTTCCTCGTCCTCCTTAGCCATCTGGATTTTATGATATCCTTTGTATGCATCGAGGAAACACTTTAATGGATATCCGCACAAAGACTCTATTTTCCAGTCTATCTCTGGTAATGGGTAGCCGTCTTGTGGACATGCTTTGTTGAGGTCTGTGAAGTCCACGAACATTCGCCAGCTACCGTCGCTCTTTTTGACCATTACTGGGTTAGAAAGCCAGTCATGGTAGTAGACTTCACGCATAATCCCCGCATCCACAAGCTTGTGTACTTCTGCCAGAATCGCTTGCGTGCGCTCTGGGGCTTGGCCGAGCTTCTTCTGGCGTATTGGTGAGTATCCTTGTCGGATTCTCAGCTTATGTTCTGTGATTGAACGTGGTACCCCGGTCATGTGTTTTGGCTCCCATGCAAAAATGTCTAAGTTCTTTTGTAAGAGTGCACACACAGCTGCTTTGCCGTTGTTCGACAGTGACCCTCCGATGGATATTTCCTGTTCCGGGTATTCAGGGTGAATTGCAACCTTCAGATTTAGAACTTTGGTTGCGCGCTGTTCTGGTATCGGTGCCGTTTCGCATGAAATCGTGTTACATTCTCTATGCGTTACAGTGGCATTGTAAAGAGTAACAATACCACCTTCCACTGGGAATTTAAGCATCCCGTGCGCTGTAGACGGCACTGCGCGCATAGCTGATATCCCTGGTCGTCCGATAATACCATTGTATGGCGAGGGAGATTTGATCACCATGAATTCCATCCAGGCCGTCGCGGAGTGTTCTTCATTTCCAATGCTAACTAGTAGTCGTATTTACCTCATAGGCCATATCTTTTCACCCGTAAAACCAGTTAGCGCCGTTCTGACCGGGCTTAACTAACTGCGTATTTCAGGCCGCAGTCGCTTGAAGCAGTGCTCATACATGATGTCCGCCGATGCTCCACCATCAACGTACATGCGGTAGATGTCGTGACCCCCCGCACTAATCTCAATGGTGAGTGGCTCTATCACTGCGTTGTCCACAGTTAAGGTGGGGAAAGAGATTTTACTTCCTCGGGAAAACTCCTGGCTGACCTTCTGTCTAGTGACCCGCTGCCATGATTGTATCATGTAGATGGTGTCGGCCTTGTCCTTGGGTGTCTCCTTCTTGTTTCCACTCTTCTGTCTATCCTTTCCCTCCTTGATATTTTTGACCAAATGGTCCAATCTGCCCTCTTTAACCATTTTGTCAATGAGCTGGCGCAGTTGGACACATTCATTATTAGTGTGGCCCTTCTGTGCGTGGTAGTCACAGTATCCATTCCCGGTGCGCCGATCCTCTGGAGTGCGCATTTGCGGCGGTCTTGGAAAGTTCGCACCTTGTGTTGCGAGTATTTCCTTAGGAGTCTTGGTCAGCGGGGTGTATATGTCATTATCTCTTCCGCTCCCCTGACTGCGATAGCTCCTATTGCGGTTGCTACCCCGGTCGGTGGATTGTCTCCCAGGTTGTTCCTGTGACCGATAGTTCGTGTAGTTTCTTTTGCTATCTGCCGCGGCGGCTTCTCCTTGGACGAAGGACCGAGAGCGTTTCATGAGTTCATCAAAGGTTTCGGGAATCTTGTCGTTCAACCTTTAGATGAGTTCTGGGTTATTTATCCCATTCATGAAACCAGAGATCTTTAGCACTTCAAGGCATGCTTTAACTTGCATGCATTCATATTTGAAGCGTTCCATGAATGCGCTTGTAGATTCTCCCTGGCGCTGCTTTACCCTGGCGAGTTCGACAAGATTTTTAGCGCACTTCTTCTGCTGAGTAAAGTTTAGGCGAAACGCCTTTATTAATTCCTCAAAGCCATTGATGCTTCTGCGTGGAAGCTTGCTGAACCAGTTCAGCGCGTTTCCTACTAGCGTGGAGTTGAACATATAGCACCATACAGGCTGTGGCCAGTTTTCAATTGTAGCGGCTGATTCAAAAATTTTAAGGTGATCATCAGGATCACATGTTCCGTCATAGGTTTTCACGTTGGCAGGCATGCGCCTCCTTTTGTTCTCTGAGAAATCACTGATGCGTCGAGTGAACACATCCACCTTTTGACGGCGCCATGGGAGAGATATATCTTCATCCTCTTGGTCATTGTATCTTTTCGGACTTCCAATGTCCTGTATCGCTATCCTCGTTGTCCGAGGAATTGTCAGAGGATGAATTTTCCTTTCTTCGGCGCTTGCGCCGACTGTCATCAGAATCTGGACTTGAAGGGCTATCACTTGGGGAGTATCGTCGCCCAAGTCTGTCCTGAATTCTCCGGCTACCAATTCTGGCATGGACATAGGTACGCCGTTCATCCTCCTCACTTTCTTCCAGATGCTGTGAGTTGGATGTCCCATCATCCTCAATTCTCCTCCCAACTCTGTTAAACACTGGGGGTCGGCGGCTATCCCTCCCGCGCTTCTCCTTCTGACGGCGCGATGGGGATGTTTCAAACTCTGGGCCGAAATCGAGTCGGGCATGCAGACTCCGACCTGACCTCTTCTTTGCTTGCTTTTCCATAAGAGCAGCCAAGGCTTCGTAGTTTTGTGATACGAACTCATCTGGCGCTAGTTCTGACACAACCCCTTCTAGAGTAGGAGTATCAGTTTCCACTACTATACCATTATTTTTATCAGGTGCATCAGGTGCTTTTGTGAAATTTGTTTCCACCACCTTTTGGAATGGAGTGGCAAAAGGGGTGCGCAATGGATCTCCTGCGCTAGCGGCAGTTACCGTGGCCTGGGTTCCACCAGAGGGAAAACCAAATCTTGGCCTGATCCTTGGTTTTTAGCAACACTGGTTGTCCCAAAAGTTTGCTTGGAAGCTGAACCGGCATGCGGCTTCTTCCCCGTAAGGTCTGTTTGCGATCGCTGATTTCCATGCTTCGTCATCCTAGTTCTTAGTTCTTAGTGAATGGTCCCACGGATGGCGCCACTTGTTGATACAAAAGTTGGGCGTTCCTTGTTCGGGGCTCCGGCTCTCATACCAATTGCTGATTGTTGCTTGAGACATGCGCACTAAGAGACAGAAAACACCGTTAGGCTTACCGTGGGATTGTCTCCAACGATTATCCTCCGGCGTGAGAGTAAGTAATCGATTTAGGGTTAAAAGAGAGTTAGGGTTTTTTAGATCATACCTTTTAACAAGGGACGGGATTCCCTTTATATACACACGGAATCCTTGTTGGTTCCGTGTTCCTCAACCTTCGGCGTATCCCGCCTAAACCGGTTGGGGAATGATTATCTCCATACTTAGGAGATATCCGATATCTATTCCGTAAATAGCTTTGGGCTTGGGCTTTCGTGAGCCCAAACACTTATTGGCCTTAGCCCAGTCTGTGCTGGGCTTGTGAGTATTGGACTTTAGTCGGGTTCGTGACCCGAATCTAGACTATACGTCATCATCAACTATGCCTAATTCAGGAGGGATCATGCACCAGCCGTATGCATGTGCACTTGCATTATTTACTTGTTTACATTCCTGTATGTGTTGTTATACATTCTTTATGTCATCCTATACGTCCTTAAACGTGTTACATCATGATACCCTGCTAGAGTTTAAGGATGCCTTGTTTGTGTCATGCCTTATCTGATATGTGATTGTACTTCTTAGTATGCCTTTATATCAGTTGTGTTCTTTGAGCATTATTTTGAACAAATCCCTACAATGCGTTGTCGGAAGATCAGTACTGGATATGTTATTGTTGTTTATCCTAAAAATATTTAACTCCGGCTTGGGGTTAAACTCCAGTTGGTATTTGACTTGTCGTGAGGCCATATTGGTTATATTGTTTTTAATACTATATAGAATATGTTATTTTGGCTAATCTGAACACTAATTTAATGACCAAGTAATTATTTCCCTATGCCATTAGGTAATATGCCTCGTCTCCCATACCTATCACTTTATAAGCAAGCTTAAATACACTATGACCTGATATTATCAATAACTAGATATCACGATATAACATTTTCTATAATGAACAACTTTTTTCAACACATTCCACTTGATAAGAACCTCATATTGGTGGAGAAGGTGACGAATTAAATAATCAATTATTCTATGATATTGTACTCTCTTCTTGAGTTCTAGACAACTTAGTCACTTGCCAATACGATATCACTTTATATCATAATACTAACAGATTGTAAGATACCATAAGAAATATGATGTCTACCTAATACTCATAATCGAGTCAATCATCTCTCAACATAGTATCTGGTTAAATTATCCATTTTTTATACCACTAATAAAACAATTTAAAGTCTTAAGTACTGCCTAGAAAATTCGAATACTTGAACTCATGAATTTCATCTAATTTCCGAGCATAACCCAATATTAATAATCAGATTCTATCCTTGAACTTTTGATTCATTGATCCTTAACTTCGACTAGTCATACATGCTCAACTACACGTTCTTCCTTGATAATTTCACGTGAACATACTTCTCTAAATTTCTCTTATGTCAATTATGAGACCCATAGTAATGTTTATTCTCGTTGTTCGGACTCTATTTGGTACTTCTCATTCTTTTCGGCTCATGAAAACAGTAACTACAGTTACTTTTTCTGGGTGATGGAAGGTCGTAAGATCTTTATTAACCTCATTCAATTTATTCATCTAAGTATGAGATCTTTTCTATGAAAAATGTGCGTAAGACCTTTTTGGTAAGTATAACACCAAGTACCACACGAGGTGAATTCATAATTTCAAAACAAGTCTACGACTGCAAAATCCATGGCGCGAATTGGATATCAATTATGATTTTCTTTTGTTGTCTTGATGCATGACCACTAACTGGCTTTCGTTACAACAATACACAACCATGATTCTTGTGAGGTGTTATAATATACGACAAAACCCTTTGTGCACTAAAAACCTACTTCATCTTCGCATACTACATGACTCAAGAAAACATATTGGAAACATACGAACCACCTTTTCTAGCAACTATTACAATTACCTCATCATATCTTGCACCTCTGAAGTATCCATTCAAACACGAGTGGTCTCCAAAAAAACTCATCACTGACATCAGCAGAACATCTTTTCATAATAAGCACATCCAATATCCTTTTTTTTTCAGTTATCACATACGCCAAATAAGTTAAACAATATTTCTTTACCCTTTAGTTAATATTCATAGCACATATCATTTTTTTAATCTCCACTCATGCGATTTTCATAGACAGTAATTGTCCTTTTGTTCACAGATACAACTGTAATAAAACCAACTATCACATACTATTCCTACCTCGATTCTTGAAAACCTATTGGGCTTAACTTATAACTTGTTAACGGAATAAATTTAAAACTTGCTACTAGGTTTATTATTGGAACCAATGTATAAATAAACTCGGACTAAACTCTTTGGTAAATTTGACTAATCGGGCTAGTTGGCCCAATATGAAAATCAATAACTTGTAAACTTGTAAGACCGAAAAACTTGATAAAGTGATTACAAAGGATTAATAACGGTTGGGATTTATTAGAACTAGACATTCTAACGCTACTAGTCAAGACTGGAAATTTAAAACGATAACCATTTATGTTAACTGTTAATACAAATAAACCGTAAAAACGTTTATTAATATTTTGCGATCTCTTTGTGTTTTGTTGCTAACAAATATAATGTTATCTTAAGTATAATTATAAGGATACATGTTATTTTTGTAAAGCATTTACATATAGCCATTTAAATACAAAAATGTAGTAATTAAGCATTTGTTGTAATAGTTTATTAGGATGGGTAAAACCATAACCCATGGACCATAACCCATGGATCATAACCCATACCCAAGTTGGCTAGATACAATGTATACTTAGATACATTGAATCTAAAGAAAACCCATGGACCAACCCATAACCCATGACCCATAACCAAAAAACCCATGGGCAAAGAGGAGCATTCCACGGATCCCTAGGATTACACTAGACGGATCCCAAGTGGGAGGGATCCATGGGATCCGGGGAACAGTGGAAGATTTTGCCTATAAATAGAGAGCCATTTCTTCATTCTAACTCACCTCTCTTCTTACTAAATCTCTCAAACACTCTCATTCTCTTCTAACATATAGATCACTTGATCTAGAGAGTTGTTCTTCTTTCTTTCTATTGTGATCCTCATATAGGTCCTTCTCTAAGGCAAGATCATGAGCATTCTACAAGTCATCCAAGCAAGGGGTCCTTGATTGAGTTGTCACTCCGCAAGATTTCTGTAGCGAAGATCTTGTATTTGATATTTCACATATTTGTTGTGTAATAGTCGTGTTGGTTTGGTCCACCGTGCTACGGACTCGGTATCTAGCTTTGTACCGGAAAAAGTGTAAGCAACGTTGTGAAGGCTTCTCCGCCAAGTGAAGGAGTTTGTTGACATAGTGCTTGAACTCTCGAGTAGGTGACTCGGGGAGTGGAGTAGGGCAAGGAAGGTGTCCTTGTAGCCGAACCACTATACATCCGTTGTGTCTTTTCTTTCCCTTCGCTTTACTTTATTTACTTGCTTTATCATTAGATCTATACTTTCTCTACATCCATAAGATCTCACATATTAACGAATCTAAAGTTTTTGAAACTAACTTAAAATCGGCAAAACTATTCAACCTCCCCTTCTAGTTTTCCACAATTGGCATCAAGAGCTAAGTTTATAAAAGTTTTAAAGTAAAATTGTATTTTAAAAATTTTTCGATCACTATAGGTTCTGAAAATTATAAGGAAGGGCAATCTATGCAAAAACCGCCACTACTTGAAACTAATGGTTTTATATATTGGAAAAATAGATTCGAAACATATGTGAAATCTAAAGATATTGATCTTTGGTACATTATTGTTGAAGGCGATTTTGAGGCTACCTCAAAAGATGATAAAGGAAATGTAGTTAACATACCTCATGATAAATTAAGTGATGAATTGAAGAAAAATCTTTCTAAAAATAGTGAAGCAAAAATAGTTTTATATAATGCTTTACCGAAAAAGGAATTCGAAAGAATTTCTATGCTTAAAACCTCTAAAGAAATTTGGAATTCTTTAGTTGTAACTCATCAAGGAAACCATTGATTTATTTGTTCAACAATATGAACAATTTTCAATATCGGATGAGGAAACTATAGATCATTCATTTGCTAACTTTAATAATATTATTACATCTTTACAAGCACTTGATGAATCTTTTTCTAGCCGTAACCATGTTAGGAGATATCTAAGGGCACTTCCATCGAAGTGGAGATCCAAGGTGACGGCGATCAAAGAGTCAAAAGATTTGACAATCCTCACTCTCGATGAACTCATAGGCAACCTAAAAGTCTACGAGCTTGTCCTTGCTAAAGACTCCGAAGCCTCAAAGGTGAAAGAGAAACACAAATCTCTTGCCCTTAAAGCCAAAAAGGCTTCAAGCAATGAAGAGAACTCCTCTTAGAGTAGTGACGACGAGGAGTACGCCATGGCGGTAAGGGACTTTAAAAAGTTCTTTAGAAGAAAGGGAAGATACGTCAAACAACCGTATGACGATAAGAAAGGCTTTCGGAAAAGCAAAGAGGGCGAGAAGCCAAAAGATGATCGTACTTGCTTTAAATGTGGGGACCCAAACCACTTTATTAGTAAGTGTCCCAAATGGGATGATCAAAAGGCGTTCGTGAGCGGCACGTGGGGAATGAGCGACGAGGAGGACGAAGAAATTTGTCTCATGGCAAATGACGAGGTATGTCACGAATACTATAGTAGTTCATCACTTGATGACGACTCATTGCATAATGAATATGATAAACTATGCAATATTAGCTTAAAACTAGTTAACAAAAACAAGCTTTTAAAGAGTCAAAACCAACGTTTAGATAAAGAAGTCATAGAATTAAAAGCAAAGCTAAAACGTTTAGAAAAGGGTAAAATAGCAAGTGGTGAATGTGAACTTTGCGTTCAACTTCAAACACTAGTTGATCATCTAGATTCTAAAATTGCTAGAATGAGTACGAACACTTTAAATACGATATTAGATGGTGTTAAAACCGGTAACAACCAAAAAAGGTTTAGGTGTTCAACAACTTGATCCATCAACTAGTGAAAATAAAGAAACAAAATTTGTTAAGGCACTAGAAAAACCAGCCACTGTTGTGGCGGATCCCACTGATCCCTTGATAAGGGAACCGACTAGTGTACAGCCAGGGATCCGTGGATCTGCTGTAGCAAAGTAGCAATAACGTAGCTTCTTCATCTAGAACTGATTTTGTTATCATTAATAGGAAGAAACCAACTCACGTCACCACTAGACAACCACCTCCAAAATATAATCCTACTTTTGCAAGAAACAAAGTTCCATCTTTTTCAAAACCTAATTCATTTAGGAGACCTAATAACGTTTACCCGAAAAGTAATCATCAAATGGGATGGAACCCAAATATGCAAAATGGTTTTCCTTTTCAAAACTTTGCTCCATGGAATGCATACTCACCTTATCCATACATGTCTAACATGAATGGAATGTTTAACACTAATGGACCCATGAACAAATGGGGACCAAACTTTTGAGTTTATTATTGTTTTAGGTGTGCTTAAAGGTCGACCTAGACCCTGATGAATGGGTCAAGGATAGCGGGTGCACGAGGCACATGACCGGCAATAGGGATCTATTCTCCACATATGAATCCGTAAATGGAGGTAATGTGGTGTTTGGAAATAGCAAAAGTAGAATCATCGGTAAAGGTACGATTTCTAACAAATCTCTAACCATTAACGATGTGTGTCACGTAGAAAACCTAAACTTTAACCTCTTAAGTATAGGACAAATATGTGATAAAAAGTGCAATGTACTTTTTACCGAAACCGTTAGTAAGATACTAAAAAATGGCATAACCATAGGAAGAGGAATTAGGAAACATGGAGTCTATGTCATTAAAATTGGTAATGAAGACAAACTTTGTCTTACCTCTATGGATGATACTTTGACCTTATGGCATCGAAGATTGGGTCATGCCAATATGCGACTTCTTCAATCGCTATCATCCAAATATCTTGTAAGAGATCTACCTAAGTTAAAATATGAACATCACTTTTGTGATGCTTGTAATGTAGGAAAACAAGCTCATTCTAGTCATAAAGCTAAAAACATGGTGTATACAACTAGGTGTCTAGAATTACTACATATGGATTTATTTGGTCCATCCGCTATCCAAAGTTATGGAGGCAACTACTACACTTTGGTCATAGTGGATGATTACTCTAGGTATACATGGACAAAATTTTTAAAGAACAAAACGAAAACCTTTAATTATTTTCAAATATTAAGCAAAAAGATCCAAAGACAACTAGGAAGTCCTATAGTGTCCATTAGGACGGATCATGGTAGGGAATTCGTTAATGAAGTGCAATTTGGAGCCTTTTGTGACGCTAATGGTATTACTCACAACTTCTCGGCTCTATGCACTCCACAATCGAATGGGGTAGTAGAAAGAAAGAATAGAACCCTACAAGAAATGAGTCGAACCATGCTTAATGAACAATCAATACCTCAAAAAGTTTGGTGTAATGCCGTTGATACTTCAACATACATACTCAATCGAGTCTTAATTAGACCAATCTTAGGTAAAACTCCATATGAGTTACTCAGAGGCAAAAAGCCTACGTTAAATCACTTTAGAGTCTTTGGAAGCAAATGTTTTATTCTTAACACTAAAGATTACCTTACAAAATTTGATCCTAAATCAACCGAAGGTATCTTTCTAGGTTACTCGCCAAATAGCAAAGCTTACGTCATATTAAACAAAGAAACAATAAAGGTAGAAGAGTCATTAAATATAAAATTTGATGAAAGTCCACTCAAACCCTCTCCACCTCTTGTCGATGACGAGATAATAGAAAGTGAAGCTATAGTAATAAAGAAAAAGATAAATGAAGAAGAAGAACCTTTAAATGATGAAATAATAAACATTAAAGAGTCCAAAGATCAGCCCGTAGATAAAGTCATAGGTAAGCTAAACGAACGAACATTAAGGTCTCAAGTTCAAAACCAAAGTAGCTTGTTTTGTTTCGTTTCAACCTTAGAACCTAAAAATACACAAGAAGCCATAAAAGATGAGAGTTGGATAATGGCTATGCAAGAAGAACTAAATTAATTTGTTTCGAATGATGTTTGGACACTTGTCCCTCCACCTAGTAATCAAACCATAATAGGAACCAAATGGGTTTATAAAAACAAATTAGATGCAAACGGAGTAGTGTCTAGTAACAAGGCTAGACTCGTTGCCCAAAGGTATAACCAACAAGAAGGAAT
The DNA here is from genome assembly GCA_910596185.1 of Chrysanthemum makinoi. Lineage (NCBI taxonomy): Eukaryota > Viridiplantae > Streptophyta > Magnoliopsida > Asterales > Asteraceae > Chrysanthemum > Chrysanthemum makinoi. The sequence continues at coordinate 35,492,156 of OU343218.1, read as the reverse complement.
AGACTTTGATGAGACCTATGCCCCCGTGGCTAGATTAGAGTCTATAAGAATACTTCTTGCGTATGCTTGTGCTAATGATGCCTAGCACAGATGGCCACCAACTACGAAATGCCCTTCCATGTCATGCTTAAGTTCGAATCCGCTTGCAACATGGTGTATCTACTAATTCACAGGCATCAAACCTTTTTTGGGTAGGGTTGATGGGTACCAAAAGGTACACAGGGTTGAGGTGTACACTTTTTTTTAATGATCTAAAGCTTTATCAAATGGATGTCAAAAGCGCTTTTCTAAATGGTTTCATTAATGAAGAAGTATATGTAGCTCAACCTCTGGGCTTCATTGATTTTGAAAAACCCAAACATGTGTATAAATTAAAGAAAGCCCTTTACGGTCTTAAACAAGCTCCAAAAGCTTGGTATGATAGACTCAAGTCATTTTTAATTAAACACAACTATACCATGGGGTTAGTTGACAACACACTTTTTACTAAGAAAAGAGAGTCACATATAATCATAGTACAAATATATATAGATGATATTATATTCGGATCCACTTGTCAAGACATGTGTGATGATTTCTCTAAAATCATGCATGATGAGTTCGAGATGAGTATGATGGGAGAACTTAGTTTCTTTCTTGGTCTACAAAACAAGTAGAAGATGGTATATTCTTCAATCAATCTAAATACATAAAGGATATGTTAAAGAAATTCGGTCTAGAAGAGTCGAAACCAATTAGGACTCCAATGTCATCCGACACCAAACTCACAAAAGATGAAGACTGTGAATCCGTAGATAATACTAAATATCGTGGCATGATAGGTAGTCTTCTCTACCTCACGACAAGTAGGCCGGATATCATGTTTAGTGTTTGCTTATGTGCTAGGTTTCAAGAAGACCCTAAAACATCACACCTAGAAGCCGTAAAAAGGATATTTAGATACATTAAGGGTACAACACAATTAGGATTATGGTATCCTAAGGGCACGGGAGTAGAAACAATTGTATATGCAGATTCTGACCATGCAGGTGATTATGTTGATAGAAAAATTACAAGTGGGGTATGTACTTTCATGGGATGTTGTTTAACATCTTGGTTTTCTAAGAAACAAACGGCACTAGCAATATCAACAACCGAAGCCCAAGTACGTCTCCGCCGGCAAAGCATGCCAACAAGCACTATGGATGAAACAAGCGTTAGTCGACTACGACATTCATCTAAGCGACATAGCCATCCTATGTGACAACAAAGGTGCCATCGACTTAAGCAAGAATCCGGTATTGCATCACTTCCTAAGAGACAATGTTCAAAAGGGGAACATCTCTATTGAGAAGGTAGCATCCGAAGACAACATAGCCGACGTCCTCACCAAACCGTTGAAGCGGGAACAATTCAACCTACTTCGTCTTGGTCTTGGTCTAATGGAACAAACGTCGTAACTTATTTGACTCTACAAGGTATGTAAACACTAGCCTTCTTCTTTCTGAGTCTAGGATTTCTATTTCATGCAAAACTCACAAACAATACGGGAATTTTCAAAACCCAAGATAAGTTTTCCACTTATAGCTTTCTTATTTTTTTTTGGTTGCAAACACATAACTACATACACGTTTTAAAAGAAAACCCCTTTTCAAAATGTTTTCTAAAAGGATGATACCTTCCCGTATCAATTTCACAAAAGCAATTTCTCACGTCTAGGACAAATCGCTTTTTCATTATTAATACAAAGTAAAAACCGTTTTCATTGCATCTCATGTCTTTTGAATGCTAAAGGGGACACATAACTAATATGTGTTTTCGGGGAACATTCATTTAAGCAACAATGAATTAGGAGCATTGATAACACTAAATTACGTACTTATGTACTAAATATGTGTTTTCGGGTTATCTCAATAGGATGCTTTTCTACTTCTAGTTTATTTTTCCTTTTCTTTTTAGGGGTTGAGATAACCGTAACTCCAAATAGTTTGCATATAGGCACATACTAGGCAAAAATATTTCCAAAAAGGAAAATTTTGTGCTGCCTGAATCACCAGACCCGCGGATCCCAGCCTTCATGATGGACGGATCCCTCAAGGGAAGGATCTGTGGGATCCGTGAGACAGAAGCTATTTTTACCTTCTATTTTTCTCACTTTGGATGAAAAATCCACATTTGTTTTATTTTTGGGAGTATGCTCTTTAATTGTGTTCTCATGATCACATGCCTTAAATTCATATCTAATCATTAGATTTTAATCCACATTTTGGGTCAAGCATTCATTACAATGCTTTGTTTGTCTATATATAGAACTCCCAAAATGCTTGCATAATCCATCTCATCTTCACAAACACAATACACCATGTCATCCATAAACCCTTTAGATGAATCACCTAGTACAAACAAACATCTCCATGAAACTCAAACCTTTGTACTTCCACCTTCCAAAATACCAAAATCAAACTCTAAGATATCCGTACGGATTAACATCCGATCTTGTTGCTTAGGAAAACCATCATATGGCTCATCACCATCAAATAACTCACCACAAGATGCTTCTGTTATAGCACCTCCCTCATCACCAACGAGTACACCAACTTCATCACCAAATCATTCATCACCTAAAATCACTCTTTTGGAACTCCTTACGACTCCAACAAGATCTCCACAATTGAAGCAAAAAGAATTAGCCTTTTTGACACCTCCAACTTCTCCAAACACAATATTCAATGATCTTGAAACATCACCACCTTTAGCTCCCATTAAACTACAAGAACATCTAGGTTCTTTTCCACCACCACTTCCAATCATTCCGGACTTTGATCCGTATTTTCCTATTTTCCACCACAACTTCCGCAACTCACAAATCAAAACAAACCGGAAGATTTCCGTACTCATTACCCACATCACCTGTGAACATTGCCAATCCACCAGGGAAATTGCAATAGAAGTTAGGGAAGAAATGCGATTCATACTCAACCTCATCCTTGATCGCATCAATACCATTACTCATTCAAACCTCCATCCATAACCTTATGCAAGCATGGAAGGAATCACTACTATTATTTTCTATTTTTTTGAAGTCATTTTCAAGAACAAGTCTTGTTCTTATTTTTACATGCTTGTAGGTGGCATATATACCACTACAATTTGTTGTTTTATTACAAGGCCTTGTTTACATACCTTGGCTCCCAATCTTGATTCTCGGCAATCACAAGATTATTTAAGCATGTTACTAACCTTTCTTTTTGTAGGATTTTTATTTTTCTTCACTTGATGCCCCAAACTAAGGGGAGCTACCGTCAAGGGGGAGTTAGCAATACGTTGACAAAATTTTCCACACTTTTATGTTTATTTCTTCCAAGGGTTAACTTTATGTTTCAACAAAAAAGGGGAGAAGAAGTAAAACTTAGGGGATTTCAAAACTTACATCTATTCTTAAGTTTTACTCATCATAACATTATATTTTGTCATCAACAAAAAGGGGGAGATTGTTAATACAAATAAACCATAAAAACGTTTATTAATATTTTGCAATCTCTTTGTGTTTTGTTGATAACAAGTATAATGTTATCTTAAGTATAATTATAAGGATACATGTTAGTTTTGTAAAGCATCTACATATAGCCATTTAAATACAAAAATGTAGTAATTAAGCATTTGTTGTAATAGTTTATTAGGATGGGTAAAAACCATAACCCATGGACCATAACCCATGGATCATAACCCATACCCAAGTTGGCTAGATACAATGTATACTTAGATACATTGAATCTAAAGAAAACCCATGGACCAACCCATAACCCATGACCCATAACCAAAAAACCCATGGGCAAAGAGGAGCGTTCCACGGATCCCTAGGATTATACTAGACGGATCCCAAGTGGGAGGGATCCGTGAGATCCGGGGAACAGTGGAAGATTTTTCCAATAAATAGAGAGCCATTTCTTCATTCTAACTCACCCCTCTTCTTACTAAATCTCTCAAACACTCTCATTCTCTTCTAACATATAGATCACTTGATCTAGAGAGTTGTTCTTCTTTCTTTCTATTGTGATCCTCATATAGGTCCTTCTCTAAGGCGAGATCACGAGCATTCTACAAGTCATCCAAGCAAGGGGTCCTTGATTGATTTGTCACTCCGCAAGATTTCTGTAGCAAAGATCTTGTATTTGATATTTCACATATTTGTTGTGTAATAGTCGTGTTGGTTTGGTCCACCGTGCTACGGACTCGGTATCTAGCTTTGTACCGGAAAAAGTGTAAGCAACGTTGTGAAGGCTTCTCCGCCAAGTGAAGGAGTTTGTTGACATAGTGCTTGAACTCTCGAGTAGGTGACTCGGGGAGTGGAGTAGGGCAAGGAAGGTGTCCTTGTAGCCGAACCACTATACATCGGTTGTGTCTTTTCTTTCTTTATTTACTTGCTTTATCATTAGATCTATATTTTCTCTACATCCATAAGATCTCACATATTAATGAATCTAAAGTTTTTGAAACTAACTTAAAATCGGAAAAACTATTCAACCCCCCCTTCTAGTTTTCCAAATTAACAACTTAATACACATTTAGAAAATCATCGTTTAAAAATAAATATCTTATAACCTAAAACATTTTATTATGTACAAACATTTTTTTAATTAAACCCGACTGAATAACGGAAATGCAATTATTATTATTTCGACAAAAAGACGAAAAACTACATTTTTTTTATAAATTGTAAATGGACATTATATAACAAATTTTTATGAGCAATTGTTTACATCCCCAAATTCTACAATTGGTATTTTATCCAAGTTTCTTAAATTACGATTCATGTTGTAGTACAAAACATAAGACACAAAATATCTTATGGCACCAAAACATCGCACGTGAGCAAGTATGTTATTGACGAGAAATGTACCTAACACAACACTTCCTTGATAGTCATCTTAAAAGATCATCCTTTTTGCCTTAAATGCTTCATTCTTCTTGACTGTTCCAATACCAACCCATATCATCGTCCATTTTATTTTGACGAGCACATAGACCTTATTGTGCCCACAAGAACAACAATATCCACCATTTAATATATGGTGCAACCTCAAGCAAAGAAATATCTGATCTCCTACACTGGTAGCAAGCATTCATGCCAGATCAACATCGCTCTGCTTTATTCATATTTCATTTGTGTGGCTATGATTAAAAGTTATATCATCCTTCATTGTCTGATATAAACCAAATATGTCATTTTCTAGATCGGCTAATTATACCTTCCCGTTTTCGTATTCATTTAGTCTAATTCCAGGCGAGTATTTTTTTCGATCATACAACACTACCCATCTCTCCTGCTTGTACAAAACTTTTTGTGTTGCAATTCTTACAAACCATTTTGAGTTTTGATAAAGACCGGATAGAGAGCGAATGATTCTTCTTCCCTCTGTGGCTACTTGACAATTTGAATAATGAGACAATTCAATGTATTTCCTTCTATGCCCTTGAAGTGTAACTACTCCTTACTCCAAGTTTAGAAAATCATTTTCAAGGTCTGTCTGTGTAAACTCGTGGACAAAACTTCTTCCTCATCGACTTTGCCAAGTTTTCTCAAAACGACTCACATACTTTGAATACCCTGACTTTCTTTACTAATCTCACCAGTATAAGTTGTTGATACCTAATTGTTGTTTTGTTTCAGGGCAACCCCCTAAAATTTCACATACACCATCAAATCTCATCACTTGATAGTTTCAATTGGATCACATATTCTTTTAAAAGTATTTAAATTTTGGTGTATAAGTTTTGTCACAATATGGGTGTACTAGTTTGATTCTTAGTCCTTTTATTATAACATCGACCTTCATTGGGCTCTCAATCCAAGCATTGATTCATTTGCATTAAGAGAGACTGGCGTAGCTCACTCTATTATAATTGACTAGGTCATTGGATCTGGGATAGCAGCTTCGTTAGCAAACTTGTCGTCCTGACCCACTTAGAACAACCCTTCCTTGTTGGGACAACCTCACAATTCTATTAGTTAGCATATGTTGTGCCTTAAGAAATGCCTTGTCAAGAATTAACTGATTTTCACCCCATAAGATGCTATGTTTGGTAATTAATTCCAAAATTGAGAAACCAGTCAAATGCTTATTGGGAAAGTTTAGCATAATAGACACAATAAGATTCCGATTATAGAAGTTGTAGAAAATCAAATATCTATGAACACCAAATAATGACCCCCATCGAATGTAAATGAAAATTTTCATTATCGGTATAACAAATTCTTAGTAGTAGAATCGATTGAATCTCGGGACGAAATCGGGGGGATACTGTGAGAACCATCATTTGATCAGGTTAGTCAATGACGACCTTTGACCCAACGTTTGTTGTGACAACCGGCAATTAGGGAGTCTATTTTAGGTAACCGCATTACATTAAATTAAACTGAGATTTGCCTTTAACACTATTTTATAAACCGTGACTTGATTTTATATCGTCGATTGGTTTTTACGGTTTATTTCATTAATAAATGAGTTATAGAATGCGTTTTAACTCTATTTGGTAGGCACTATTCGATTCGGCACTAGAAAAGCCTAAAACAAGAGTTATTGTAACCTTTAGAACGTAACTCGAAAATTGACAAATATATAGTCAAAACTCGTGGAAAAACGTAAGTAATGATGTTGGAAAGTTAAATAAATGTCATGGGACACTCGGGGGACGATATGTGAGCTCGGGAATGGGTAAACGAGATAGATATGAAAATTTTCAACCCGAACCCCTCCCTTTTTGTGTGTAGCCGGCGCCCCCCTCCTCCCCATTTAATTATTTTGAGGTCCTTATGTCCAAGTATAAAAAGGCCTCACCACCCCTCATTTCACCCATTTGTTTCTCTCTCTAAAACACACACACTACACCTTTTCTCTCTCTACCTTTCTCTCACTAGAAACCCTAATAACAACCACCACCACCGCCGGCCACTATTCCGGCCACCACGGCTTGCTGGCGGCGCGTCACCCTACACCACCACCACCATCTTAAAGCTCTCTTTCTCCTCTTTCCAACCATATATCATACACTCAATTTGGACTTCATTAACACCTCCAAATTCAAGAATTAAGATTGGTACTTTTAGGGTTTTCTAAATATTTCAAAGGGCTTTTGCAATTGGTGATTAGAGAAGGTATTTAGAACATGTTTTGAGCTTGTTTAAGCAATATAAACCCACGAATTTCAAATTAGGGTTCCGACCTAATTTCTAATTTTGGGGTTTTTGGGTGGAACATGAAATTAAAGCTAATTAGTTATGAAATAAACAAGTAATTAGTGTTTGGTACATTTGTGGTGTATTAATTTGATGGGTTTTGCATTTTAGGGTTTAGTTGCATGTTTTTGATTAAGAATAGTTGATGGGTTTTGTGTTTGGATTGTGTTTGGAGCTTGAATGATTGGATTTTAGTGTGGTAGATTGGATTTGGTGAGGTTTGGTTGTGACATATGGGGCGTACACACCAAGAAGCCCACGTTGGGGTCTTGGTTGGTGTCGTACGTAGCCTATGATTGGTCATGGGTTAATTCGGGTCAATTTGGTAGCTTATTGATTGGTTTAGTTGAGGTTTGGATGAGACGCGTGGAGCCAAAAAGCTTTTAGAAGCTTGTTTGGTTAACGTGGTCTTGACCGCGACCGTGTGATGACCATTAGGGTCATAACATTGGTTTCGAGTATAATTGGTTGATTGATTGGTTGGCGAGATTGTTTTGAGTTGGTTTGGGATTGAATTACGACGTTATGACTATAAATTATGGACTTGATATATATATTGTTGACTTTGAGCTACGTCGGCGTCACTTTGAGTTTTTAGTCAATAGTTGACTCCGACAAAGCCGTAACATGGACTTTAGTATAATTTGGACAATTGATTGATTAAAAGCCGAGAAGTTATGACTCGTGCTTGTGGACTCGAAACGAATAACGTTATGAGATTAATAATGGGATTTGACGAAATATATATTATCTATGAAAATGATAATAAAACTATGAAATGTAAATAATAATGGGCTTTTGTACCAAAAATATCAATAACAAGATTTATCTTGTTATTTACTAGTTTTAAACGGAAACTAACGACTAAATTGGAAAGGTTTTGTAATAAATAAGTAATTATGGTTTCGAGTACACGTTTATCAATAAATGTCAAATGTGGACATTTAACATTGGATAAGTAGTTATTTATTTGCGTTATGTGTGCATGGGTTACGGATAACTTAGCATTAATAGTGTTGATCCACGCGGGTAGCGGACTTATTAGGTTGACGAATCTAATAAGAACCCGCTAGGTACGTTTGGTAACCTTATTAATGGGTGACTTATCCTTATGACTCTTTAGGATACGATTGATTTATGGGATAATAAACGACACGAATAAAGGAATGAGTTTATCGAGTTGACGAATTCGATAAGGTCTACTATTTATTCTGAAACTTATTTGAACTATGGAGCTTATCGTTTAGAGGTCTCATTGTGTAGCATTGAGTTATATATTGGTTGTTTGAGTGCATTCATGGCATCATATTGAGTCCATACACCCACACATGAGGATACTAAACACTAGGATTAATGGTGAAACGAGACGTTTTTGGAAATAAAGAAATGGAATATATTGGGATAGATAACGTTGATTTTGAGGAATATATATTAAGTTGGTCTACATTAATAGGTTGTGCCGAGTCGATAGTTGTTGTGCTGTGATTTCTGTTATCTTCTGCCAGTGATATTTATGCGTTGATTGCTTGAGGTGAGTTTCATAGCCCTACTTTTATATATGTTTTAACTACGTTTTAAACTATTTTGGGGTGAGAATCATGCTATTGTTTTTGGACCGTTAAAACTATTTAGATTTGCTTGTATGCTTGACTGAGTAGATAGATGTGCGATAGTTGTTGCCTTAGTCTAGGTTTACCGTGCCTAACTAAGAATAGACTTCTATCCCGACCTAGCCCGGGGTTGGCAACTGTTCTAGAGGTTGCCACGACAGTGATGGACTAGAGTCACAGGGGCCCGAGTAAGTGATTATATGGTTGGTGATCCGGGTAGGATCTGTGCGTGTGCAAGCGGTATTATTCTATCTAGGTCTTGCATAGCAAATCAACTCTTACAGGTCTACTATGATTTTGTTGAACTTAAACCTATGAACTCACCAGCGTAAGCTGACCTTTTAGCATGATTTCTCAGGTATTTGAGAGATGTTTGGATTACTTGATGTGTGGAAGCTTGGCATGGAGGCGTGGTTCAAGGATCATTTTCTGACTCTGATAAACAATGGGGACCTATTTTGTTAAACTATGTTTTGGGCCTAAAATTTATATCTTCGGATTAAATGTTTGAATATTTGATTTGGGATTGGTTTTAAATGGTTATCTTTTATTTTACTTGTGTGCGATACCAATCCAAAAAGTAACGCCCCGAAAACTTGATTAAGTCTTCTGCTGTACCGAGATTTGGGGGGGGGGTGTTACAGATTGGTATCAGAGCTCAAGGTTATAGAGAACTAGGTATTTTATAAACCCTAAACTATAACCGCTTTTAAGAAAAATTGATCATCGACCGACGCACGCCCGCTTGCCAAGCCGAAGCTTCTTATTTGATTATGGTATGAAATGCGATTTGAATTGTGAGATGATATGTTAAGGGATATTGTGAGCTGATTATGGAAACGTTATGATTTGGATATGTTTAGGGGTATTCCTAAACGTTTTGGAAATGAGATATGATTATTGGTTTTGGAAATGAGAGATGATTATTGGTTTTGGAAATGAGATATGATTATTGGTTTTGGAAATGAGATATGATTATTGGTTTTGGGAAAATGAGATGTGATTATCGAAATATTACGGAAATTGATTTGAGTAAACGGTATATTATGATTTTGGAATTTGAACTCGATTGCTTTGATATGTGATTATGCGATAGAACGGAACTTATGTGTGCTACTTAAAGGCATGTTTTGAGTAATGCGGTACCTACACTTTTAAAGCTTACATTATGTGATATGTGTTTTGGTTAAGTTGTTGCACTTATTAAAACTAGTTGTTTCGAACACTTATACCTACCCAATGCCGTTGTCACAGACTATGCCTTCACTAGCTTTTGATGTGTCTGAGGAAGTCCTTGCTATAGCTAGTTCGCCAGCATTGACTCTCATGACGGTTGCGCAGGGTGATCCTTATGAGATCGCCCGTCACTCTAGTTCATCATCAGATCGCCCTAGCTCGTCTAGGCAGCTCACTTTACATCAGGTTTTAGCGAGAGCACAGACTCCTAGGCTTGCTTATAGCACTGCCCGCATGTCCGTGCGACCACCATCATCACCTATCCGTTTACCAGTATCACCATGTCTTAGGAGGCCTAGATCTCCTAGTGTACCACCTCAGGATTTACCTGCACAGAGACTCCGACTCATGGACTCTTCCCCTATAGATGAGGGCGAGGAGGAGCATGAAGTCGAGGAGGAGGATGAGATTGAGGAGCAGTATGTAGATGAGGATGAGGATCCTCAGGAGGAGGATGGTGAGGATATCCCAGAAGGGGGTACTCCTCCATTGCAGAGTCCTGCACATTCTCCTGGACCAGGTTCTCCTTTGCATGAGTCTGAGTCCCCTGGACAACCTTTAGACATCGATTCACCACCTTACTCACCTTATATAGGTAGCCCGTTAGGATCGGAGATACCATCGGAGATTGTTTCTGAGCCCGAGGAGTATGGAAGTACGGGTCAGGTCTGGAGGAGAATTATATCCCAGAATATTAGTCTCAGTAGGTTATCAGATCGATTAGATGGAGTGACAAGGACTGGTGTAGAGGATTTGATAATAGATTTGACTAAGATAGGGAAGAAGTCGATGGCCTTAAGAGAAGGTATGTCAGGACTCTTTGAGCAGGTTGGAGACCGACATACAGAGTGCTTGACAGCCTTGGAGGCAGACCAAGCGCTTCAGCGCAAGGTTGATGGTTTGGAGAAGGAGGTCGTGAATCTTAGGAAGGATTGCGACTCTCAGCGTTTGGGGATTCTATCACTTTGGAGAGTGATGAATGATGTTTGGAGATCGTTTAGGAGTGCTCGTAGACGTGGCTAGACAGTATTAGATTCATGGTTTTGTGCCATCTTGAAACTAAGTAGTACTTGGTTCGAGATGTAGGATTATCCTAGTTGTTTATAGTTATCGTTGTGAGGATCGTTTTTGATTTCTTCGAATCCTTCCATGTATTTCCACTTGTTAAACCTATGAGTTATGGTTATTGGAACGTGCATCCTTAGCTATGATGCGGTATTTGATTGTTTCACTTTGGTATAGCGTTATCCTTGTTAACCTTGAGTATGTATTCTGGCGTTATGTAGTGACCTTTGGAACCCAACTCTATTTAGAGCGTGAATTGTGAACTTATGAAACTGTTCTTCTTGCCCCCAGAATGGTGGCAACAAGACGAAATTTATTAGGAACAACCGAGCAGCTCCTACTGGTGTTGTTGCCCCTAGTCGTCGCGGTCGTCGTCCGACCCCGACTGCACCACATGTTGAGAACCTGAACATTGATAACCCAGCTGTAGGGAACCTGAATGTGGATGACCGTGCTGAGAATGGTCCTGTTCCACAAAACCCTCCACCTGTGAACCCAACCCACATTGACCAGCTAGTGTCGCAGTGTGTCGCTGAACTGCTAGCTGAGGCTAATCTTTCTAACACTTCTAGTGGAACCCCAGTGCTGAATCGAACTTGAGGTTGTACCTATAAGGAGTTCCGATTCTGTGGTCCCATTGAGTTTGGAGAACTGAGGGAGTAGTTTACCTAACTAGGTGGTTAGAGAAAATTGAATCTGTGTTTGCTGTGAGTAACTGTGATGAGGATTGTAAGGTTAAGTATGCAACATTTACCTTGAAGGACGAGGCGTTGACCTGGTGGAATAACTACCACAGAGCCGTAGGAATTGATGTAGCCTATAGTATGTCTTGAACTAATTTAAGGCTCTGCTGATTAAGACTTACTGTCCTAGGAATGAAGTTAAGAAGTTAGAAAGTGAGTTCTGGAACCATAAGGTTAAGGGTAATGACATGGCGACTTACACTCGTCGTTTCCAAGAGTTATCGTTACTTTGCCCTGAGATGGTTCGTACCGAGGAACTTAAGATTGAAAGGTATACTGATGGATTGCCTTTAGCTACTTGAAATGATGTCATCGCTGCAAAGCCAGTCAATTTGCATGAGGCAATTGCTGTGGCTCAGAGTCTGATGGACTCTTGTGTGTTAGAATTAGGAGATAAGGGTAAGAGTGATAGGAACGATAAGAGGAAGAGGAATGAAGTTGTGAAAGGAAATGGCAACAAACGGCAAGAGACAGCTAAAGTGTTCGCCATAGGAAATGGAGATAAGAAAGGTTACGAAGGTAGTAAACCTGTGTGTGGTCATTGTAACCGACACCACCATGGACCGTGTCCGATTGTGTGTAGGAAGTGCTCTAAGGTAGGACACATAGCCAAAGACTGTAGGTCTCGTCCACTTGCTGCAGCTCAAACTGCACAAGGAGCGGACTGGAAGGCCACTGTCACCTGTTTTGGATGTGGAAAGAAGGGACACTTTAAGAATGAGTGCCGAGAGCCGTGGATGAGAGGAAATCCCGGTAATGTAGGAGGATTTGCTAACCTAGGTGTAGGAGGTAATGGCTTAAACCCTGTGAAGTGTGAGGTTGTGGAAAACCAGGGAAACAATGGTGTTAGGAATCAGCAGAGAGACATGGGAACAATGCGTGTTTACGCTATTGGGAAGGAAGCTGGTGAGGACCCTAACGTAGTTACGGGTACGTTCCTTCTCAATAATCGCTATGCTTCCATACTGTTCGATACCGGTGCGGATATGAGTTTCGTATCCACCAATTTTATGCCATTGCTAGGAATCTCCCAAACACCTCTAGGGTTTAGTTACGATGTGGAATTAGCGAATGGGAATAAAGAGAAGATAGACACCGTAGTTCGAGGTTGTACCTTAAGTTTCCTAGACCGCCCGTTTAGTATAGATCTGTTGCCAGTTACCTTAGGAAGTTTCGACGTCATTATCGGAATGGATTGGTTATCGAAGAACGGTGCACACATCATCTGTGATGAGAAAATTGTGCGTTTACCGTATGGCGGAAAGGTTCTGAGCATACAAGCAGATCGGAGCGACTGTGGAAGTCCTTCCCGGTTGAGCATCATCTCTTGTATTAAGGCCCAGAAGTACATCGATAGAGGATGTTATCTTTTCTTGGCTCGAATTTCTGAAAATAAAAGTGAGGAGAAGAGTGAAAGAAACCTCAACGATGTACCCGTCGTTAGAGAATTTCCGGATGTGTTTCCCGACGATCTGTCAGGGATTCCACCTGTTCGACAAGTGGAATTCCAAATAGAGTTGATACCCGGTGCGGCACCCATAGCCCGGGCACCTTATCGACTTGCTCCAAGAGAATTGGAGGAACTGTCTAAACAGTTGGCTGAATTGTCAGAGAAGGGATTCATTCGACCTAGTTCGTCGCCGTGGGGAGCACCAGTGTTGTTTGTGAAGAAGAAGGATGGATCGTTTCGGATGTGTATAGATTATAGGGAGTTGAATAAGTTGACAATGAAGAACCGATATCCGTTACCTAGAATAGATGATCTATTCGACCAACTCCAAGGAGCTAGTGTGTTTTCTAAGATCGATTTACGATCTGGTTACCACCAGCTTAGAGTTCGAGAAGAGGATATCCCTAAGACTGCGTTTAGGACTCGTTATGGACACTATGAATTCCAAGTGATGTCGTTTGGCTTAACCAACGCACCAGCGGTTTTGATGGATCTCATGAACCGAGTGTGTAAGCCGTACCTAGATAAGTTTGTGATAGTATTCATAGACGACATCTTGATATACTCTAAGAGTAGTGAGGAGCACGAAGAGCATTTGAGGCTCATTTTAGGATTGCTAAGAGAGGAGAAGTTGTATGCCAAATTCTCTAAGTGTGAATTTTGGATTCCGTCAGTGTAATTCTTAGGTCATGTGATAGATAGTCGAGGTGTTCATGTTGACCCAGCTAAGATTAAGGCCATTAAGGAATGGGCAGCTCCTAAGAACCCATCAGAAATCCGACAGTTTCTAGGTTTAGCATGCTATTATAGGAGATTCATTGAGGGATTTTCCAAGATAGCTAAACCGCTGACCAAACTAACCTAGAAGGATATTAAGTATGAATGGGGAGAAAAGGAAGAAGAAGCATTCCAACTTCTGAAGGAGAAGTTGTGTAGTGCGCCCATCCTAGCTTTTCCTGAAGGAAGTGAAGATTTTGTCGTGTACTACGACGCTTCGCATAAAGGCTTAGGTGCTGTTTTGATGCAACGTGAGAAGGTGATTGCTTATGCATCCCGACAACTTAAGAAGCATGAGAAAAACTACACCACCCATGACCTTGAGTTAGGTGTTGTAGTGTTTGCTCTTAGGATTTGGAGACATTACTTGTATGGAACCAAGTGTGTAGTATTTATCGACCATAAAAGTTTGAAGCATATCTTAGATCAGAAGGAACTGAACATGAGACAACGTCGTTGGTTGGAATTGCTTAGTGATTATGATTGTGAGATTCGTTATCATCCTGGTAAGGCTAACGTTGTGGCTGGTGCCCTTAGTCGTAAGGAGGACATTCCACCCCTACTTGTTAGATCCTTAGGAATGATCATTGTTTCGCCCTTACCATCTCAAATTTTAGCCGCCCGAGTAGAGGCATTGACGGAAGAGAACCGTCCTTATGAGAATCTTCATGGAGTGGTAGAAAGTGAAAACGGCTTCTTGAAGCATTCCGATGGAACATTATGCTTCAGAGACAGAAGCTGGATACCATTTCATGGTGGAATCCGTGAGTTGATTATGCACGAGTCGCATAAATCAAAATACTCTATTCATCCCAGAGCCGATAAGATGTATTAGGATATTAAGAAACTTTATTGGTGGCCCAATATGAAAGCCTATATAGCTCAATATGTTAGTAGGTGCCTGACTTGTTCTAAAGTTAAGGCCGAACATCAGAAACTATCAGGACTTTTAGTTCAACCTGAACTCCTGGAATGGAAATGGGAGCGAATAACCATGGACTTTATCACTAAATTACCGAGAACAGTTAGCGGCAATGACGCTATCTGGGTAATAGATGATCGTTTAACTAAGTCTGCTCACTTCTTAGCTATTAGTGAAACCGATAGCCTTGATAAGCTTGCTCGAGTGTATCTTAAGGATATAGTATCGCATCATGGAGTACCGATATCTATTATTTCTGATAGGGATAGTCGTTTTACATCCCACTTTTGGAAGTCTTTGCAGACAGCGTTAGGAACGAATTTGGATATGAGTACTGCTTACCATCCACAGACCGATGGTCAAAGCGAGAGAACCATTCAGACTTTAGAGGATATGCTTAGAGCATGTGTTATTGATTTCGGCAAAGGCTGGGAGAGACACCTCCCATTAGCCGAATTCTCTTACAACAATAGTTATCACTCTAGCATTAAGGCCGCCCCATTTGAGGCACTGTATGGCCAAAAATGTCGTTGGGCTGAAGTTGGCGAAAGTCAACTTACAGGTCCTGAACTTGTCCTAGAAACCACTGAGAAGATAGTACATATTAGAAACCGGTTGCAAACCGCTCGTGATAGACAAAAGAGTTATGCCGATAAGAGGCGGAAACCTTTAGAATTTCAGGTTGGAGATCATGTTGTGTTGAAAGTTTCTCCTTGGAAAGGAGTGATTCGTTTTGGAAAGCGTGGAAAACTCAATCCCCGATATATTGGTCCATTTCCAATCCTGGAAAGAATCGGACCAGTAGCATACCGCTTGGAGCTACCATCGGAACTGAGTAGTGTACACAATGTCTTCCATGTTAGTAATCTTAAGAGATGTCTTTCGGAGGAAAACATAGTTGTGCCCTTAAGAGATATTCGTATTGATGAGAAATTGAATTTTTTTGAGGAACCGATTGAGATTATGGATCGTGAGATTAAGAGGCTGAAGAATAGCCGTATTCCGATTGTTAAGGTTCGTTGGAACTCCCGGCATGGACTGGAGTTCACTTGGGAACGTGAGGACGTTTTCCGTAGGAAGTATCCTAAACTGTTTATGACACCAAGCAACTCGGAGTGAAACCCGGGACGGGTTTCTTCTGAGGCTAGGAGGCTGTGACAACCGGAAATTTAGGGAGTCTATTTTAGATAACCGCATTACGTTAAATTAAACTGAGATTTTCCTTTAACACTATTTTATAAACCGTGACTTGATTTTATATCGTCGATTGGTTTTTACGGTTTATTTCATTAATAAATGAGTTATAGAATGCGTTTTAACTCTATTTGGTAGGAACTATTCGATTCGGCACTAGAAAACCCTAAAACAAGAGTTATTGTAACTTTTAGACCGTAACTCGAAAATTGACAAATAAATAGTCAAAACTCGTGGAAAAACGTAAGTAATGATGTTGGAAAGTTAAATAAATGTTATGGGACACTCGGGGGACGATATGTGAGCTCGGGAATGGGTAAACGAGATAGATACGAAAAGTTTCAACCCTAACCCCTCCCTTTTTGTGTGTAGCCGGCGCCCCTCCTCCCCATTTAATTATTTTGAGGTCCTTATGTCCAAGTATAAAAAGGCCTCACCACCCCTCATTTCACCCATTTGTTTTTCTCTCTAAAACACACACACTACACCTTTTCTCTCTCTACCTTTCTTTCACTAGAAACCCTAATAACAACCACCACCACCGCCGGCCACTATTCCGGCCACCACGGCTTGCCGGCGGCACGTCACCCTACACCACCACCACCATCTTAAAGCTCTCTTTCTCCTCTTTCCATCCATATATCATACACTCAATTTGGACTTCATTAACACCTCCAAATTCAAGAATTAAGATTGGTACTTTTAGGGTTTTCTAAATATTTCAAAGGGCTTTTGCAATTGGTGATTAGAGAAGGTATTTAGAACATGTTTTGAGCTTGTTTAAGCAATATAAACCCATGAATTTCAAATTAGGGTTTCGACCTAATTTCTAATTTTGGGGTTTTTGGGTGGAACATGAAATTAAAGCTAATTAGTGATGAAATAAACAAGTAATTAGTGTTTGATACATGTGTGGTGTATTAATTTGATGGGTTTTGCATTTTAGGGTTTAGTTGCATGTTTTTTATTAAGAATAGTTGATGGGTTTTGTGTTTGGATTATGTTTGGAGCTTGAATGATTGGATTTGAGTGTGGTAGATTGGATTTGGTGAGGTTTGGTTGTGACATATGGGGCGTACGCACCAAGAAGCCCACGTTGGGGTCTTGGTTGGTGTCGTACGTGGCCTATGATTGGTCATGGGTTAATTCGGGTCAATTTGGTAGCTTATTGATTGGTTTAGTTAAGGTTTGGATGAGACGCGTGGAGCCGAAAAACTTTTAGAAGTTTGTTTTGTTCACGTGGTCTTGACCGCGACCGTGTCATGACCATTAGGGTCATAACATTGGTTTCGAGTATAATTGGTTGATTGATTGGTTGGCGAGATTGTTTTGAGTTGGTTTGGGATTGAATTGCGACGTTATGACTATTAATTATGGACTTGATATATATATTGTTGACTTTGAGCTACGTCGGCGTCACTTTGAATTTTTAGTCAATAGTTGACTCCGACAAAGCCGTAACATGGACTTTAGTATAATTCGGACAATTGATTGATTAAAAGCCGAGAAGTTATGACTCGTGCTTGTGGACTCGAAACGAATAACGTTATGAGATTAATAATGGGATTTGACAAAATATATATTATATATGAAAATGATAATAAAACTATGAAATGTAAATAATAATAGGCTTTTGTACCAAAAATATCAATAACAAGATTTATCTTGTTATTTACTAGTTTTAAACAGAAACTAACGACTAAATTGGAAAGGTTTTGTAATAAATAAGTAATTATGGTTTCGAGTACACGTTTATCAATAAATGTCAAATGTGGACATTTAACATTGGATAAGTAGTTATTTATTTGCGTTATGTGTGCATGGGTTACGGATAACTTAGCATTAATAGTGTTGATCCACGTGGGTAGCGGACTTATTAGTTTGACGAATCTAATAAGAGCCCGCTAGGTACGTTGGGTAACCTTATTAATGGGTGACTTATCCTTATGACTCTTTAGGATACTATTGATTTATGGGATAATAAGCGACACGAATAAAGGAATGAGTTTATCGAGTTGACGAATTCGATAAGGTCTACTATTTATTCCGAAACTTATTTGAACTATGGAGCTTATCGTTTAGAGGTCTCATTGTGTCGCATTGAGTTATATATTGGTTGTTTGAGTGCATTCATGGCATCATATTGAGTCGATACACCCACACATGAGGATACCAAACACTAGGATTAATGGTGAAACGAGACGTTTTTGGAAATAAAGAAATGGAATATATTGGGGTAGATAACGTTGATTTTGAGGAATATATATTAAGTTGGTCTACATTAATAGGTTGTGCCGAGTCGATAGTTGCTGTGCTGTGATTTCTGTTATCTTCTGCCAGTGATATTTGTGCGTTGATTCCTTGAGGTGAGTTTCATAGCCCCACTTTTATATATGTTTTAACTACGTTTTGAACTATTTTGGGGTGAGAATCATGCTACTGTTTTTGGACCGTTAAAACTATTTAGATTTGCTTATATGCTTGACTGAGTAGATAGATGTGCGATAGTTGTTGCCTTAGTCTAGGTTTACCGTGCCTAACTAAGAATAGACTTCTATCCCGACCTAGCCCGGGGTTGGGAACTGTTCTAGAGGTTGCCACGACATTGCTGGACTAGAGTCGCAGGGGCCCGAGTAAGGGATTATATGGTTGGTGATCCGGGCAGGATCTGTGCGTGTGCAAACGGTATTATTCTATCTAGGTCTTGCATAGCAAATCAACTCTTACAGGTCCACTATGATTTTGTTGAAGTTAAACCTATGAACTCACCAGCGTAAGCTGACCTTTTAGCATGATTTCTCAGGTATTTGAGAGATGTTTGGATTACTTGATGTGTGGAAGCTTGGCATGGAGGCGTGGTTCAAGGATCATTTTCTGACTCTGATAAATAATGGGGACCTATTTTGTTAAACTATGTTTTGGGCCTAAAATTTATATCTTCGGATTAAATGTTTGAATATTTTATTTGGGATTGGTTTTAAATGGTTATCTTTTATTTTACTTGTGTGCGATACCAATCCAAAAAGTAACGCCCCGAAAACTTGATTAAGTCTTCCGCTGTACCGAGATTTGGGGGGGTGTTACATTTGTCATCTAAACTTTAGAGTTGTTCAATTTTAAAAGTCTATACCATGTGATTTGAAAACTAACCTAAGTTGTTATTGCTTAGGGCTAAATGTGAAATATTTGCATAATTAGTCTAGGTCCTTTTATAAAAAAAAAAAAAAAAAAAAATTGCATCCTACAACTAAGTATTTGTTTTTTTCCCTTTAGCAAATTTAAAATCCTATACAAAAATAAACTCCTTAATTCTAGCCCATTAGTGGGGCGTTTCTTAAAACCATATTAATTAAAAAAAAACGTATCAATCACATATTAGCCTTCCAAATTTGTAGCACGCTCCTCTCTTTAAACTTCTATATGACTCACACATTACTGTCTCTCCCTCCTTCATTCGAATCAAATCAAGCTCACAGATCCTATAATATTGGCTGCGCAAAATGAAGGGGTGCTAGGTTTTTTTTGGTGACTGTGATGCGTTTGTACTGGTAGGGCTCGATAGCTTCATGTCATTCTCTACTTGTTTCATTACTGCAAGAAGGGTGAAGGCTCGTAGCAGTTCATCAGTTGGGTTTTGGGTTGGCTCGTAGTGTAAGAAAGCAAGGGTATGTTCGTATCCAGATTCGTGTGCCCTCCCCTCATGTTCTTGCCTCATTAAATATTTCCCAAAGGTATCCAAATTTACCATTTGTTTTTTTTACCTCCACTCAACTTACTCACGTTGGTTTAACATGAATCTTTGACCCATTAAAAAATAAACCATGAACATCTATACCCTAATCCGAACTATAATATATACCATCTAATATGGGTCGAACCTAGATCAGTTTCTATAAATCGATGGGATTAGGGTTTGTTATGGATTTGGTTGTGTAAGCGTTTGGTTTGGTGTCGTCCTGTGTCTAAAACTCTCAGATAATCATGCATGAATCGGTTATAAAATGGAGTTGGTATTATTCTGGTCTCGCAAGGTTGATGTTGTCTCACATTTATGACCCTAGTGGTGTCGCGAATGGCAATCTGTAATTTCATGCGTTGTCCTGCATACTTTCTTTTACCAATCGAGTCATGGGAATACTTGGTGTAACCATTTGTGAGTGTGTCGACCTTATCAACATCACACGTAAAACTTGTTTTCAAAATCAGAAGTTAAGAGATTAGGTGCATGGTCTAGGTTTTCCTCGTTAGTCATGCATATGCATGGGTGGATTTAGGATGGGTCGAGTATATCAAATCATACATGTCGATCAGTTAAAACTAAATTTGAAGGATGATAGAGTATATATAAAACTTGTTGTTAATATAGAGTATATATATATAATCATACATGTTGTCATCTTTATAACTAATATAGAGTATATATAAAACTTGTTTTAATATGTTCGCATTTTAACTTATGTAATTAGCAATTATTGTATGTGCGTAGTTGGAAAATCTGTCGTGTCGTATGTGTGTGTATTTTGGTGTCATGTGTGTCGGTATAAAGTCGGGTTGCCGTGGGTTCAAATTACACTTTAGTCTTGTTATTTAAAACAAATCATAAGTCATACTATCGACATAATGAGTTATATCGCATTATGTATTTTTCATACACATAAATTTTGGATTAAAAGAATAAGTTATGGTTCGATCTTGCTCAATTTCAAATGTGTTGTCTCACCTTGTGTTCTTTTTTTTTTTTAAATCGTATAAATATAAGTGGTCTCGAGTTTACCTTTGTACCTATTCCGGTTTATTACTTTAATTAAATCGTTCTGACATTATATGAGATATAACTAAATCTATAATCTATGTTTTTATTACATGTGATCATACCCTAAATTCGATAACGTAATATAACAATAAATATGAATAAACCCTAAAAAACGTCAACAAATAATAATGATTACAAATCAATGTTTTTGGCATTTAATTGTAAATAGACTCCTAAATAATGTATGATTATAAATTCGTGAAGATGCATTGAAGAAGGAGTAGCTTGAGATATCTGTGATTTAGTTGCTTGCTTACCTCATTATTTCTCTTCAGTGTTAAGGTGAGTACTCGTGGCCCCTTTTTATAATTTAGCGGGGGAAAATGATACTCAAAATATATTTCAAATGTTTCATGTTGTGCTTATGATACGCCTACAACGCGCGTTAGGGGTCAAAGGAAATTTCCTTTTCTTCAAGCAAGTTTTTCAACCAGCTAGGCAGTGAACCTAATCGTTGTAGTGTAGTATTAGGGTAAGCCTAGGGATTGATATCGTTCTCTAGGGGAATAGGAATGCTAGTGAGAAATTACTACGCTAAGGTTGGGGTTGAGGAAGATTATTTTTTTATCTTTTTTTATATTTTTTAGAAAATTGAAAGGTACGACCTTGGGGTATTGGATTTGGGGGGTGGTACTTCTACCGATTAATCTACTATCTATTTATCTAATTAACTAAGCTAAGGGGTAGTCTATGTGTAACTGATGTGTGCTCGTACGATGATTAAAAATCTGTCTACCTAGATACTATTTCTCCCTAGTTATCTTGATGGTTGTATTGTCACGTCCTTATTCTTAACGCGTTGTGTCTTCTAAGGTCGTAGGGTATGATTTTCTCCCTAACTCTTTGATAATACCTTAAGGTTATTGCCTACAAAATCTCAAGGATTCATAAACTAACTCTAAGGTTATCTTTGGATTTTTAGCCTACAATTACTCTAGGTGATCATAAACTAAGGTTCACAAAGATTACTCAAGCATTAAAAACACAAGGATGGCCTATTGCAATCCTAAGCCAATTACAATTAAAATAAGAACCCTAAGATACTGCCCAAGACAAACCAAAATCGTTTTAGGTTTTTACTCCACAAATCTACCTCTCTAAAAGTCTGAAAATGGAATTCTATATATAGAGTTACAACTGCGACGGCGTCACTCTTTAATTGTGATGCCGTCGGATCGCCGCCATTAGGGTTTCGTCTTGACCAAGTAAACTTTGGGATGGCATCACGTTGTGGTTGTGACGCCGTCAGCTTCAACTTCTGACGCCGTCTGAATCTGGATCTAGGCCGTCTGAGTCATGACGCCCTACTCTTTAAAGCCTGACGCCGTCAGGTACAAAATAGCAATTTCACTCCTGAGCCGTTGCAATTAGAGGGACGGCGTCGCCCTTTATCTTTGATGCCGTCGGGTGCACTTTCAGCAGCTTGAGTGTCTTAATCTTGACATTAGCCATTTTCTTCACATATTCACGCCTTTTCGTCCATATAAGCATCATTCCAGCATTTTGCCTTCAAGAGACCTAAAAAGTGAAAATGAACGAAATTAAGCAGTAACGGATATAAAAGTGGGCGATTAAGGGCTTAAATGACCACTCAAAAGTGTACCTTTTAAATCCTTATCAAATATCCCTACACTTGGTATTTGCTTGTCCTCTGTTGAAACGTTAGACCTTGATAGATATTAAGCACTCGTAGACCGTTAGTATTGCTTATGTAATCATAAACAAACTAATAGAAAATCTCTACAACTTGTATTCTTTAGCGGAAATCAAACACAAGTACAAACACAGATAACTAAGAACTCTTTGATCCTCTATGGATCTTTATATTGATACTAAAACTTTGTTTTTCAACTCGTACATAATTCATACTATTTTGTTCCTTTTATAGACAAGGAACCCTAACTTGTTTCCTAAGAAACGTATAAACATAAAACTAAATAAGATATACATAATCACTTCCTAATAAAGCTCATGCATATCCTAACTAACTATAGAATACGCGGAATAACTATCTCCGTAGAATCCATCTATACGACTATACTACTTCAGCAGAAACTCTTCTTCAGTAGATTCCATGTTCTTCAGCAGAAACCATTAGCACTATATTTCAGCAGAATTCCTACTTAGCATAATTCCCAACAATCCTCCCCTAAAGTGGAATTTGACTTGGTTAAGTTCCAGTTTCTGGATAGATCTTCAACGCTTCAGAGGATTGTACTCGAACATCAGCAACAAAGAACCAAAACAAACACATCTCTATGATGACAAAACTTTGAAACACCAGATCTTTGCAGCAATAAATGACAACATGTACATCAAAACATATTAGTTTCATACTATTCTCATCACATCCAGGTGTGTTAACTCCCGTGAGAGGTGAATCATTGAAAATAATGGATTTGATGTCTCTTTACCAATAGCCATCACTACTGGAGTAGCCAAATGTTTAAGTTCGAAAACTATGGTACACTGATAACCGTCTGATTTATTAGCAAACCAGCAACCATATAATGGATTTGAAATGTCTTTACCTATAGCCGTTTGCTCAGGACTAGTCAATTCTTAGGATTGGTGAACTGATTACCAAATATGGTATTCCAGTGCCTTTACCACAAGCCATTTACATGTGGGCTAATCAATTCTTGGATTCCAAAAAGGAATAAACCATGGTGAATTGATGACCATACAACCCTCAGCAATTAAGCATGGGTGAGTTGCAAACCCTATGATTTTGAGCAAACCATTACAGCTATCAACAGATTTGATGTGTCTTTACCAAAGTTGTACCCTTTGGACTAGCCAACTCTTTGAGGTACACAAGGTACATCTGGTGAGTTAATAACCAGTAACATAGAAATGTACAACAAACCTGCAATAAAAGTTAGATAAACACAAGAATATACATAGTTTTTTTTATTTTTTATTTTTATTTATTTTTTATTTTTTTTAACTAATAAAGAAACAAAGAAACAAATATTACAAAAGATACACAATACCATAATCAAGATGATACTTTATGTTGCAGAAGCTGAGTCTTAATCAATCCAACACATTGTTCGGCATGAAGCTTATCATTCCCCACTGGATCAGGTGGAACTTCCAACTTCTGTCTAAGCATTCTCTCCATCAAAGACACAGACAAAGGATAAGTTTTATCTGAGAACATGCACACAATCATACCACATTTTGTCTCCACCACATGCACACATGGCATAGGATAAAATCTCCAACTCTCAACCTTCCACTTATGTGAATTCTTCCAAATAGAATACCCTTTACCATCTAGAGATTGAGAATCAAACAAAACTTGAAGATCACCCAGCAAATATAAACCAGAACCCTGTGGTGAATGAGTAGCATAATGCTTAGTGACAAGTCCATACAGAGTATTCAAATCATGTCTATCCACCAAATGAAAGATTTCCTTCAAGAAGTTGAAATGCAGAATAGAACCATCCAGCCGATAAATAGTGTTAAGCTCCCCATCAGTCAAAGTCCAATTAGTTAACACATCATGAGATCCTTCAGGAAAAACATCATCAGATCCTTCTCGAATAAAAGTTGATTCAGCAGCCTTTAAATCCAAAGAATGATCTCTGAGTGACTTATGAATCCGAGATGTATATGTCCTATCTGATCGCACATATCTTCTCAAAGTAACATGTCTCCTTTTAGCCATCCTTTTCTTCCTCCTACCTGGAATATAAATTCCCATAGATATATCCTCAGACTCATCAGGTACATCTTTAACATGAGTGGAAGAAGTAGAAGGAGACTTAATGGAACCAACACCACGCAAGATATACATTCTTTCAGCTACTTCTCTGGCCTTCTTTGATCTAGCAGCTGCTAGTTCAACTTGCTTACCCAACTCTTCTCAAAATGTATCAACAGGAGAAATAGAAGCCTTCATAGCCTCTGAATTCAAAGATGTAGTAGCCACACTCGATACTGTTTCAGAAGAAACAACACGTGGTTCAACAGATTGAACCCTTTCATCTGAATAGATAGCCTCAGTAGATGCTTCAGAATAACAACATGGAGAACTCGGCTTGGGTGTAACATCATCATAATTATCAACAATCTCAACTTGCTTTGGTCTTTTGCTTCAGAACATCCAAAGCACCACACTCTTTTCAAATTAGAAGATGGTGTAATATACTTCATAACCCTATGATACATATTAATCAACTCAAAATCATCAAAATTTAAGGCCCAAACTTGCTTCTTTGTCAAACCTTTCTGATAGATAATACTACTTTGATTATACACCACCATTCTCATATACTTTTCTTCTTGAGTGGAGTTTGTGGCCTTTCCCTTTTTGCTTTATTTTTCTAAGCAGCAATTTCTCTTCTTTGTGCAACTGCAGCTTGCTTCCTCTATTGACCAAGAGCCACCATCTGTGCAGCAAATGTCTCACTATTAAAGTCTGCTCCTAAGATACTTTGTGCAAGAGTAGAATTTTATGCAGCTTGATTAATGTAAGTATCCCATTGAGCATCAGTTAACTGAGTAGAAATTTCATCAATTTCTCTTTGTCTTTTAGGAGTCAAATTGGTAGCAAACTGAGCTTGAAGTATTTCAGCCAATGCTTGACTCTTCTTGTTATTTTCACTTCACTGCTAGCAATCTTTCTTGTGCTTGCATTTCCGTTCCTGACTAGATCAGATCCAATTTCCTCATCAATCATTCCTCCTTTTCCTTTGTCAGCAAGCTCAGTACTTACAATAGGAACTTCAGAAGAAACACCCATGGAAGTATCCGCATTAACATGTTGAGGAATGTCTTCAGGAGTAACACTTGAATGAGAATCCAAATTATAATTCCTTCTAGCAATAAACACATCATTAGGATCTTCTGAAGGTGTAGAAGCAGGTTGTGCTTGCACAGATGAAGCTTGACCAACTTCAGGAGCAATATCCATCATAGGAGCAACAATATGCTCTTCAGTAGTTACAACATCCTCACTTTGCAATGTATCCTTGCGCAAAGATTGCCTTCTCCTCCTTCTAGTAAACAAAATTGGCTCCTTTTGCTTTACTGATTTAACAACCATTGGAGTAGAAGCATTAGATTGTTGAGCCACATCAGCCAAAATATCAAGTGAATCCAAATTAGCATCCACTTGCTCCTCATCAGAAGAAACAACACATCGCTGGTTGCTACTATGCCCAAGTTGTTTTTCCAAATCCTGAACCTTTCTCTTTAAGTCCACAATCTCACCACCAAGTTTAGATCTAGTTTCAAGCAAGCTCCTTTTTTAGATCTGCACCTCTTGGACAGTCCTGTTGAGCAAATCATAGACCGAAGTAAGAGTAATAGGATCCTCAGCTCCACCAGCAGATTGCTCTATGGTAATGGGAGCTTCATTGGACCTTTCAGTAGCAATATAGTCTTGCTCAAATATAGGAGAGCTTTCAACAACAGGCTCTCTAATAGGACTAGGTGTAGGCATTCTATCAAAGGCAGTCTCAAATTCATCAGAAGCAACCTGAGTATGTGGTGGACTAGATGTAGGCATGGGCAAAGGTATAGATGGTGGTTGATCAGGAGAAACATGTGTAGCTTCAAAGACATTAAAGGGTTTCATCATTGCAACGATGGATTACCATCAGGCAGCAACAGATAAAGAGTGGAGGTGGAGAACCAACAACATGACCTCGTCGTGCACCTCATTGCCTTGAGGCAACATAGCTGCTAACAAAGGATGATGTTCTCCCTCATAATGAGTTTTCATAGAAGCAAACAGTTTAGAAGTTAAAGCTCCTATGGGACAAAAAGCTTGGGCTTGAGTAGTAATGTCCAAAATCATTTGCAAAAACCTAGGGTACATTAAAAACTTATGCTTTTTCCTATGAATATTTTCAACCATATTATCAAAAATAAACATAGAAAAGTTATAAGTTAACCCTTGAGAAAGACATACATCACCACATCCCAATTGAGTAGAAAATTGGTCCCATCCTCCTGATTTATTGCTTATGCACTGAAGCAGCATGTGAACCAAAAACCTCCACATAGGACACAACTGATTCTTGAACCATATATCAGTCCTTGTACCCTGGTATCCAAAAGCCCTTAGCCCAGCAAGAATATCCACAACATTAGAATGATAAACCCCATTAACATCGTCCAAGCGAAGCTTTCTTCTTATCAACTCCTCTGTCACAACATACTCTGTTCCGTCAACCATAGCAACAATCTCTGTTTCACTCCGTTTCGAAGCAGATGCCCAAAATTGTGTAACCAACGATTCATAAATTACTTCCGGAGAATGCGTCAAAGCATAATGAATCTTTGATCTCTTCAAGAATTCCACCATTGGTTCATAGATTTCATGACCTTTTGCTTTTCCCAGATAAGCAACTTTGTTATGATCCTTCTTAATTAGAAGCGCCATGTGTAAAATTGTAAGTTAGGGTTAAGAATCACACAACTGGAAGTGTTTTGAATGTAAGTGTAGAGGGAATCGGTTAATTTGAAGTAAAGATATGCGAATAATGAATTGGTAGAAGTTGCCCAAATTATAGTCAAAAATATCGGAACTTTTATTGACCATATCTTACGTGTATTTCAACTCTAACCAATGACAAAGTAACACTTCAGCAGAAACACGGTCAATCTGCTGAAGTAATTCAATCAGCAAAAACCACCCCAAGTGTAACATATTGGATTTCACATACACATCATAACATTAACACTTTAGGCGTATAGATGATTTAAGAGAGAGAGAGAAAGTGGGATATTCTAGAAAGAGAGACTCATGTAAGGTTAGATTACCAAAGATCATCCAACCCTCTACCTTGCAAGGTAGAGGGTATTTATAGGTTACAAAAAATAAACGACCTCTCGACTGCCTGTGGATCAGGTATACAATGGGTAAAGACCCGTCCTTCCTCCACGGTGTTGCACTAAACTAAATAACTAACTAAATGACTAGTAAATAACGTAATGTCTACGAGCTAACTTATGCTAGATAATATTTGGGGTGACCGATACTTTACTAAGGAATTTTCGAATTCCTAACAATCTCCCCCTAAGGGAGGTCACCCCATGTTTTACATTTTGATACCTAGCATTCTAATTAATCTTCAGTCTTGAGCTCGCAGACTTTTCTTTTTCAAAGTACTCAAACTATGTGATTCTGTGATGATTTCATCATTGTTCAACTAAGATGTATGTTTCATGGAGGTTATTGATCTGATCCACCACGATGACCCTTTTGAACATAACTAGAGATCATCAGCAACTATAAATCTCAGCATAACTAATTTTTGTGTTGCTAGCATATGATGTTGTGATATTTGGACCGACATGCTCACATTCTGGATCATGATTTCTTCTTATCAGAGTAGCGGAAGCTTTCGTTGATTCATGATATTGGCAGCAGCGTAGCAGAAGCATGGAGTGAAAATATCAGAGACATTGACGCACTAATCATGATTTCTTTAGAAATGAATGTGTAGTGTGAGCATGCGGCTATGTATTGACCGCTCCATTCGTCGATGCAAACGTCGGGTGTACCGCATACAACAGTTAGCAAATAAAGCGCACGAGAGTGTCTTTGACCACTTTCGTCGAATTGAGGTACACGACCCACGGTTCCCCGTTGATCAGTACAAGTGCCTTTGTGATCGGTATAATTCGAAGAATTTCCTTGACAGGGTTTCTCAGCTGCTCTAGCTGTTCTCAAACCGGAACGTCTCAAAGAAGACAACACGAAGTGAGTGAACCAACGAATAGAGATTCACTGATTGATGAAAAGATATTTGAAAAACAATCGAGTATCGCTCAATAGAAATTGTTTTTGCAATACAACGAATGTTTTAATGAAAATCAATTGTCAATCATAAACACCTTTTAATTTGTAATATTCGTACACGGTCGATGTGCTAGAGAAAAGAGTTTTTGAGCATAACGACCGGTTTTTCAAAGGTATCCGTCAATCCATAACCTGAACCAGGATTGATTCAAAAGATTGAATTGCCCCATTGTTTCTGTTTAGTTGTCACATGCTTGATCTATAGAATAGATCTCAATTGCCACCCACCAGGAGCTTGTATGATGTTGGCTCCAGAAGGCTTTCCATCTTCATTGCGAATATGATTGCATATCACTCAGATGTTCTGGCAATACCACAAGGATACTGCGAAGGACTCAAGATATAATCTCTCTTTCCACATTGTGTGAAACAGAGAGTCTTCATTGAACGTGTCCTAATGAGATTTATTGATGATCTCGTGGCTCTAGACTCAATTTGTGCATATTTGGTTCCTATGTCGGAGACTAGGGAGAGGGTCTCCTTCTTCAATACCAACTATCTCTAAGAGAAATTCGATAGATTATGTCGGTTCCCCGTGAGAATGAAACAAGCCCTTTTAAGAGGAACTTGAGTGGTTTGGAAAGTTGAAGTGCAGTGCGTCACTGGGTCCATGACGTCTAGTCTTCAATACCGATGTTACCTTAGTAACCACCAGTAGCATATGTATTGAACCCGGTTACTGCCCTAAGGTTGAATAAATGGAGGGCTATTTCTTTTCACCCATTTTCTCATTCAATTCTTTTTCATTCTTCAACCCCTTCAGTGCTTACCGAGACTTCATAACTAGAACCTTGTTGGGTTTGTTCCAGTACTAGCTCAATCTCAGTCCGCACTCTTTCCATATCTCACTTTTCTCCTTTTTCATCATACCTAAGGACTTCTACACTATCTAGTGGATTGTCCACGGTAGATTCCTCCGGTTCTGGCGGATCATGGGAACAAAAACCTAACCTTATCATCCTTATATCACCATACATAAAGTAAAGTTGGTCGGTCTTTTTGGTGTCGTTCGTCTGCCATTGGAACCAATTGAAAACCATTTAAAAATCAATCAAGATACTTGTGATATGGAATCAAAGCATTTTGTATCTTAATTGTTTTGATAATTTTAGAAATGCTCCCCCTCAACATATGCATAATATTTTGGAAATTGTTTTAGCACATGGAGGCAAGAGATCTTTGAAATCGTTAGATTGAAAATGAAAGGTCCAATCTTTTGATTAACATTTTCTAAAATGATCATCATCACTTCCCAATCAATTTGAGTAAATAAAACATTTTGAGGAAGGATGAGGTTTTCAAAAGTTTGCTCCCCCTCAATATGTGCCTCGAATTTTAAAAGAAGTTTGCACATATTGGAGGGAAGTTCTTTGAAGTACAACCATGATCACCAAACATTTAGAAACCATTTAACACACAATTAAGGTACCTTATGTAACAAAGATGGAAAACTTTGTACCCTGAAGGTTTGAATTTGTTTTTGAAATGCTCCCCCTTAATATATGCTTCGAGATTTGAAAATTGCTTAGCACATATTAGAGAGCAGTATGCACTTAAAATGGTCATCTTTTAACATCTTTCATATTTATATCACATTTTCTCCCCGATCAAAAATTTCAAATCCTTTGAGATTTTGGATCTCAAGTGATTTAAATATGTATGAGACAAAGCATTTGTTGGAGAAAAATGTGTCCAATTTTATATGATCAGAAGTGGACAACACTGAAGTTTCCTTTTAAGACACAAAGGGAAACCACAGGACATAACCTAACACTATTACATGCATTATAGTTGTTCATAGTTTGTACACCACATTAAACACATATATATACATGTAATAGAAACTACTTCAGAAGATGTCCTCATTCAGTTCTTTGAAGTAGTTTGTAATGACCATCGTAAGTCTACCACCAACAAAACTTTCAAGGCTGCGGAAGATCCTTCGAGTCTTGAGTCTTCGCCTGATTGCAGGAATGAAATCTTCACAACGCTTTAAGTCATCATCAGTCCAGAATTTAGTCTTGTTCCACAGCTTCAGATCAATTCTGATTTCTTTCACTCTGTTGTTCAGTTCTTCTTCGATCATCTTGAGAGTACCATCACTGAATTTGTAGAGCTCGCACAATCTCATCAGCATGCGAGTCCCATATCTGTCGTGGAAGAGGACGGCTCTGGGTGTGTCAAGCACTCTATAGTCATGACAAAATTCATTTCCTGAGGCATCCCATTGTGGCCTTGTTAAGTTGACCCGAGTCTAGTAGCTTTCCATTCCAAGTTGAAAGTCCTCAACCCTTTTTCGAATGACTAAGTCCCTGATCCAAAGGATGACATCAGGAGAGAGGGCCTTTTTCTCACGGACAGGCAAATGCTCAAGGTGTCCTTGGAGATTCAAGAGATAGAGATCTTCGAAGTCATTTGGCAGCAGATGTTTGAAGTCGTTTTCTTCAATAATGTATTCTTTCAAATCTGCTCTTTTAAGAACTATCTTCTTCAAATTCCGATAGCCGTAGATTGGGAAGATCTCTACTCGTACAACACTTAAGATTTGCAACTTGGATCGAACATCTTTCGTCTTTTATCATCACCATGCTCTCGATGTAGAAGTTCTTCTTTTTATACCACCAGTGAGAAATACCATATGAAGCGGCAATGTCATACTTTTGTTCTTTTTTAGCCCAGAATTGATCAGGAACCATCTGTTCAAGTCCCTGATAAGAGTAGGTTGCAGCTTTCATGTTAGAAATCGATAAAGCAGGTCTTCTTTCAGTTGAACGAGCACACAGATAATCTAAGTCATGATTGAAGAAGAATTCAGCCTGTATGGTCATCTGACCAGGTTGACCACCTAGAGGAAGAGGCTTGTTAACATCGAATCGACTAATTTGCTCACTGACTTGGTCATTCAGCATCTTATGGCATTCTTCCATCTGGTATTGAAGTTGGTTTGCATCTGAATGAAAGACTTTAACAATTTCAAAAGCTTGTCCTTCAAGATCCTTTGGCGTGATGGATGAGATGTTTTTCTGTTCACAAAACCATCTAATGAAGCTTTCCATATCACCCGTGAAGTGCAGAAGAGATTCTTCACTGGAACTTCATAATTATTGGTGATAGTTGATGCCCAATTGTTGTCGAGAATCATTGTGTCTGTCTCGGATGGACCAGGAGGGTTCGAGTATGAGGTCTTTCTTCGAGAGCCAACTTCGAATGGTGTCTTTTGAAGGTGCAGCTCGATGGATTAGATGGTTCACGACATATAAGTATCAAACCAATCATCTTCGATGTCTTGGAATAAACCGGTGGATGCATCATCTTCATCGATTCGACTCTGCTATGACAAGCGATTCCTCATTAACAACTTGATCTTCAGGATAGGGGAGATGTAGACGTGAACCTAGAGTCAACAGTGGTCCAAGCAGCTGATTTCTTTTGCGTTCCTTGATTCTCAGATGAACTGGGTTGATTGGCAGGCTTTGGTGGTGATGATGGTGGTTGTGATGGAGGTGTGGAGGTTGTCTTAGAAGATCCACCAACTCCAGATGTTCCAGCACCCCTAGTTGGAGGTGGAGGTGGAGGAGGATCTTTACGACCTTTACGCAATGTTTCCAACACTACGGTCCTCCTTTTCTTCTTAGCTTCTCTTTCTCCGGCGTCTATCAAGAAGCAGTACATGATTGTCGTACTTAATTGATTCTTCGAGAGCTTCATAAAGCTTCTTATGGACCTCATGCTTATCTTCGCCAGCTTCAAACTTCTTATCTGAAAGTACGCTCTCATATCGGCGATAGGAAGATCCTTGAATCGTCTAAGTAGAGGAGCCTCCATTGCCCATTCCAAAACATCTTTAACTTCGCTTCAATGGCGTCCCACCCCTTCATCAAAGTTGAGGTGCTCCAGTCTATAGACACGATCCACAAGGGAATCTACGGATTTCGGTAGTTGTCTTTCAAGAGCTTCAATTCTTTTCACTACTTTGTTAAGCAGTTGATCTTAGGTAAGAATTTGAGGTGGTGAAGCAGGTGGAGTTTCTACATCAGCAACTGTGACCACTGGTTCAAGGGATAGAGTCTTTGTAGATTCAGGCGGTGAACGTGCGGTTACTTGATCAGGTTTGGGAGGTGGAAGTGCAGTTGTGAGTAAAGGTGCTGTCATAGGTGGAACGGATGATGTGTCTTGCTGAATTTTGACATTAAACATGGATTATGCATCCTCCTTGTCATTATCTTGCTCGTAAGACTCAGAATCAATGGGTTTGTCATTTAAGAATTGATCGCCGAAAGTGAATTCAGTATCTAGGTTCTTAAATGATGATAGAGAACTGGTAGAAAGATTTGGTTCTTCCAAGGGCATGGTCTCATCGGATCTTGACTCTGGATTCTCCTGTGAGACTTGATGTAACTTATCTTCAACATTTTGTTCACACTGGATACCACTTGTAGCAGGATTCTCTTCTGGTGCTACAGATGCTTCCTCTTCCAATCCAGATGGTTCTTGAACTGATGACGATTCAACACTTCTCTTCTTGGATCAATTTGAGTGGTAGTTCTTGATGGTGAGGAAGAAAAGGTAAGAGGCGTGTGAGCAGCTTGTTACTCCAACAATTCTTTTCCCTTGTCTTGTGTGATTGGTGTTGTTTGTTGAGGCACTTGATCAGGCTCTCTTAGCACTACTCCACCTACTGGTGCTTTCACATTCAGACTATCTAGGCTTTGTTGGATTCCAAGTTGCAGAGCGACATCATCTTCATCATTTAACCTTGTATTATCCCTTGAAACCTCAGTATTTTCACCAATTTCCTTTTCCACTTTCTTCCTTTTTCTTTCTCGCTTCTTGGATGCGGTGTATGCAATGTTGTGACCTTTCAAGTCTCTTTTTAGGAAGAGAGGCATAGGATGCTTGTGAGGTTGAAGTGGACTTGGGAGCATTGGGTTGTGGAGGAGTGGGTGTGACATCAGCCAGAGGATCCGGTAGCTCTTTTCTTGTATTGTTTGAAGTAGTCCTTCTTCTTGATATCGTTCGTGAGTAGAGTATCAGGAATTGTCAATCTAAAGATTTCTTTGTCCATTCCTCTAGGAACATATTTAAGATTACCCAGAATCTAATTCATCTTCGCTTTATGTAGATCTGAGTCAATCCTAGGGTTGAAGTTGTTAGTCTGTTGCAAGAATCGGATAAAAAGTTTTAAAAATCCGATGTGGGAATCACAAGCTTGTTCGTTTCTTTGACCCTGAGCTTTATTTTGAAAGTTTGTTCTATCAGATATGAATGTGTTCACTGACAACGAAAATTCTTCCCAAATACGTTCTAAGACATTCACATTCACTCCATTGACAATACCCCATAGGATTTGCAAGATGGGAATTCTCACTTTATCGAACCCTGAGGTTTTGCCAAATAAGCACAAGTTGAGAACTGTTGTCATTGCTCTCCATGGTTGATACATGTGTCCAGTGATGATGTCGGAAGCCCTTAATATGCTAATTCGATATCCCAAACCAATCAGGAAGACAATTAGATCGTCAACACCAGGTGGAGGTTCAGATCGTATGTTGGGGTTACTTGGAGTGATTCCTAGAGCCTTGCGAGAATGTCGAGTCATCACAAATTCCCTATCATCCAGTTTGCACGAGTATTTAGCTGTGATTCTGTCCCATTGAATTGTGTTCCAGAATTGTTGTATGTAAATGGTGGGAATTGTGCATTGCTTGGTAATGGCACCAAAGAAGTTAGTGTTCTTAAGGATATCAATAGATACTTTGAGGATAGGATTTTGTTGCAGCTTTTGAAGGTCCACATAGCGCTTACTTTTCCTATCTCTGCCCATTGACTTTAGGAAGGATTTCGATCATCTGAAAGGACTTTGGGTGGAGCGGAAATGCAATGTTCTCAGTGGGGTTGTGAATGCCATTGAGGATCCAAGATAAATACAACCAACAACAATGATTGGGACCAAGTTAGATTATAAATGGTTAGTTAGACAACATTGAATACACCCTTGTGTCATAATCACATAACCTTAGAAGCTCAGACAGGGTTCCCATAAGCATATTGAGTAAGATTGAGTGGCATGTTGAGAGTTAAAGGATAATGGCTCCATTTGATATAGATTTCACAAGACGAGTTGTTTTGAAATTAAAATATTTACAAAGCAAATTTGCTAGGAAATAACATCATGAGACAAGATACAAGTGTGGAAATGATATAATAGTTTGTATGAAGCAAGTTGTGATATTCTGTTGATACAAGATAATCCTCGTACAATTTTCTCAAACAGAAATGTTATAGCAGGTCACAAAAAGTAAGTTGTCAACACAAGTTGCTACAAATCAGTTTTACTAAGTCGCTAACTTTACTAACTCGCTAACTTGTAAAGACAAGTCACCACCAACAGAAATACTACTAAGTCGCTAACTTGTAAAGACAAGTCGCCATCAACAGTACTATAGCTAAGTCGCTACGATTTGATACGCTAAGTCGCTAACTTGAGAGCACTAAAAGTAACAACTCGCCACGAAGAAATTGAACACTAACTCGCTACCAAGAACATTATCTCTGCAGATAAATCGCCACCAAGAACTCAACCAATATCAATCTAATAACATCGCAAACCAATCAACATAATCAGATCATCATAATTATTTGAAACACAACCCAACCCATTCAGTTAATCCATACATACAAACGATTAAAGGCACACGATCTAACTCGAATCATAAAGAAGACGCTCACAAATTTATTAATACACAACTTTCATGAAAATTATAACAACCCTAGTGCATCCAAACAGCCCTTAAACCATTAACATATATCCCAATTGTTCCATTCAATAAATCCAACAACAAACCTCACGAGGCGAGGGATGATTATCAAAGTCCGTGGAATCTGTTAAGGAGTACGAGTTAGGGAACACATATATTGTTCATATTTGGAGACAATAGACAAGTCAATAATGCCTTACCACACGTAAGTCGCTATGAAGAATCGAGAGAGAAAGAGATTTTTGAGTTTTTGAAATATAAAATGGCAAGTCGCTAAGGTTGTCGCTAAGGTATAGGGAGGGTTTAAGCAAGATACCCAGGTGGTCACATTTAGTCCATGTAGTTTTGTGAGAGATTAGCAACTCGCTATCCTAGAATCATAATAAGTCGCTAAGACTTTTCAAAGCAAGTCTCTAATCCTCAAATTTACCAAACCAAGTTGCTAAGACTTTACAAAATAAGTTGCTCTCTTGTCACATTATGTCTTATAGACTCATTAGTTTAATGAACTTATCAGATTGCAAACTAGCACATATAGCATAACGAGATAACATAATAAGATAAGCACACTAACATAATGAATAAACAATAGCAACCCGCCTTTGAACACAAAACATAACAAACACAAGCACAAATACAATCAAGATAACTTGAAAAAAAAAATTCTCCCCCTCAATCAATGTCACCAAAGACCATTGATTGAATTAACCTCACCCATTATAAAACAAGAATATATCATTTGTTCGAACTTCATCTATGATCCCGTGCCATTATTGAATGACATTTCTAGGACCGTAGATGTTATCGATAACAAAGAATGTATTCTTTATTAGTTTGAGGAAAATGACAAATTTTTTTTTAAATAAAACTTGATTTGTACACAGATATAAAAGAACGAGTCCAGATTCAAGATGAATAAGAGTCAAAGTAAGATGTACATCAATTCTGGCAAGCTATAGCTCCTGAATGAGCTATATTCATTTCTGATGGGAACCAAGTCATGAAGTTCCTGATTGAATTGAGCATTGTACCTGAAAAAGACTGAGAGCACATTGTACTAGAAGCACATGTAGAATTGCAGTAGGATGGGTTAGTGACATGAATAATTTCACTATTTGATGTAACATGGTTATACAGACGATATCAATATTAGAGATCTTTTTAGGCTCAATATACTTGAAGAGTTTTTCTGTGGGCATCCACTTAAGGCAAGATTTAGGTATGTAAGTCCGTTTGGATTCTGAGAACTTAAATAATCTGCCAGTGGGAATCCATTTGAAGCGTTACTAGTAGATTTGTATGTGTGCACTTCTGTTTGGCTATTGGTCCTTTTGTGTTTTGATGGTTTCTTAGGGGATTGATCAGCCAAATGATGTTTCTTATGAGAACTAGTCATACTTCTAGTATTTTTAAACTTTGAGCTTTGAACATTTCCCTGGAGTTTGAGATTCATCATATCGGAATGAAGTAATGAAGTGACGGTTTGACAAAACAATATTCTCATCAATTTGGGAGGCAAGCCTAGATTTCGATGATTTAACTCTTTCAGTTCTAAAGGCATTAGGCTGCTTAACTACATTACGCTTAGAGTGGTTCCCGACCTGTTGGCTTCCCCAAATTTGATGGTTTTGCAAACTTAGTGTTCATCCTATTTCTAATAGATTTTCTAAGCTCATTTTTTAAGGCCACAATGTTAAAGCTCTTATCCTGAATTTGGGCTTTGAGGGCATCAGCATCTTTCAACAAGGTGTTAGATTGATTGATCAACTTGGAATTGGTCACCCTAAGTTCTTTCTTAATGATTCATTTTCTTAACAGTTGGACACACAAAGAGCAAGCTCAGCATTTCTAGATTCAAGTGTATCACTCATTACATGACAGTCATACTTTCGCATTTGAGAGTAATAATTTGATTCCATATGGTTGAGTCTTTGTCCGAACTGGTTTTAATTGATTAATTTCAAAAATTCTCGAAATTCGGAAATCCGATTAATGCATGTTTTATTTGCATAAAAGCGTTCATCTTTTTGTTGTATTTTGATTTCCAAAGAAATACAATGTTTTTCAAGAATTGAGTATTTATTTGAAAGTTCATCATATACCCTTTTTTCAATCATGTCATCAGCTTTAACAGTTTTAGATTCAGGCTCAACCATGATCGATTTCACAATATTAAGATCGAGAGTTAGAATCGAGGTTTCTTAACATATGAATTACTCTGATTAGTTAAGTTTACCTCATCACATGAAACCTTTTCTAACACTGAATCATTGAGATCAGTTGCAGCATTTTTTGTCTCCATCCTTTTAATTTCAACGAACCGCATTCGGT
Organism: Chrysanthemum makinoi; assembly: GCA_910596185.1. Lineage (NCBI taxonomy): Eukaryota > Viridiplantae > Streptophyta > Magnoliopsida > Asterales > Asteraceae > Chrysanthemum > Chrysanthemum makinoi. Next base: position 35,454,216 of record OU343218.1, on the reverse strand, counting down.
ATCATTCATTGGTTTAACTGATCCATTGCATGACCTATCAAAATCTTCCCATAGCATCACTTGACACCCCTTCATTTCATTCAGCTTCTCATTCTCTTTAGAAGCTTCCTTAATGTAAATTTCTACATTACCCATAAGTAGAATAAAGGTGTTTCTGAACTCATGGATTTCCATTCCAGTGTGTTTTTTGAATGAGATTCCAGTCAAGTCATCATCAAAATCTGAGGAATATTCCCCCTTGATAAGTGGCTGAAATTGATTGAAGATTACTTATTGAAGATTACTTGAAGAGCTGCATTAGATTTATAAGTTGAGAACTTTTCATTGGTAATTTGACACCTCAGTTGTTCTAAGTTGAGTAACACAGTTCTGGTCAAAGTGGGAAAGTCCTGACGAAGGATAGCACTGCTTGTTCGATCCATAGTAGTAGATAAGAGTAGTTTGAGATGCTGATGAAGTAGTTGATAGGGCTCAATGTTGTACTCCATTTTCTTAGCATCATTGTTCATTAGATGTGGTTTGTTGAGGTTTGACTCAGATGGTGAGGAGTTAAGATTACCCTTTGATGAATCAATCAATGTTGGACATTAAATGCAACCGGTTTCATTGTTCTGTGAGGTATCATAGAGTTCAAGTACTTTGGTGATTAAAGGATCAATGATGTAAGAAATTCTACTTTGACGAGTATCTTCGCATGAACGACCCACCACAGTGGAGATGAGTGTAGGAACGTCGGTAGACATGATGACTGATTAAACGGGATTTTATAACTCTATGATTAAACTGGGAAATAGATTCTTTCACGGGATTTTACTAAATCAAGAGAAAACCGTATTCAAAGGATATCACCCAAGTCGCTAGGAAACTTTGAACCAAGTCGCTAAGTGCCAAGTCGCTATAGTCCCAAGTCGCTATATAACAACTCGCTACAATCTAAGTCGCTAGCAAAATTTTGATAGCGATTCGCTAAGCACCAAGTCGCTAATTTGTCAAGTCGCTAAATAGAACTCGCTAGGCACCAACTCGCTAACACCAAGTCGCTAACACACAAAGGTACAAGTCGCTAACTTTGACCAAGTCGCTACCCGTAGTGGAGAATCCACTAAGTGTACTATTGCAAAGTCGCTAAGCCTAAATCGCTAACAACTTCAACTCCAACTCGCTACCAATTTGCAAAGCAAGTCGCTAACAAGAGTAAACAGTGGGTCAAGTCGCTAGCTAGAAAAAACTCACAAACATCACTTATTAATCCAAAAACAACCCAACCACGATGATTCAAGCTTACCAAATCAAAACCTAAACACTTGTGATGATTCTAAACCCAAAAGTACTAACAAAATCCAAATTTTAACACTAGAAATCAACCAAATGATGCAAAAACCACTAAACTTTTTCAAACTAAAAAAACACCTAAAAACCACTAGAAATCCAAAGATATGTAAGAGATCATCTAACCATGGCTCTTGATACCAATTGTAACATATTGGATTTCAGATACACATCATAACATTAACACTTTAGGCGTATAGATGATTTAATAGAGAGAGAAAGTGGGATATTCTAGAAAGAGAGACTCATGTAAGGTTAGATTACCAAAGATCATCCAACCCTCTACCTTGCAAGGTAGAGGGTATTTATAGGTTACAAAATAAACGACCTCCTGACGGCCTGTGGATCAGGTATACAATGGGTAAAGACCCGTCCTTCCTCCACGGTGTTGCACTAAACTAAATAACTAACTAAATGACTAGTAAATAACGTAATGTCTACGAGCTAACTTATGCTAGATAATATTTGGGGTAACCGATACTTTACTAAGGAATTTTCTAATTCCTAACACCAAGATAAAAGATATCATCAGTAAATATCTGGAGTGTTACTGTGCCACCCAACTCACATTAAATTACATTAATCTCGAATCCGTCTATATAACAATCCCAATGCACACTTAACACACATCATTTACCCCCAATTTTCATCATAAACCCTAATTTAACCACATCCTTCATAATCAACCATAATCAGCCATGAATACCAAACCATAGGTTATTGATCCAACCTCTTCTCCATCATCCACATCATCATCATCATCAAGTGATGATTTTCGCCAGTTTTTACGATCTTCTTATCAATCTAAACCTCTACCTTTGAGGTCCCCCTTTCTCTCTTCTTCTGAAGATGGTAGTGTAGTGGATTCAAGTGCGTCTCCTAGTGACTCTGATGACTCCAACAAGGAGAGTACATCAAACCCTCAACGTTCAACACCTCAACCTCAACAGGTGGTGTTGGCTCTTCCTGCGCCATGGTTTGATGCTTCATCTCATATCATAAAGGGAAAGGGAAAAAGGAAGATGGATTGATTGCTTTTAGGTGAAACCAGTAGATGAAGCACAAGGACATTATCATATCACACATCCATCTACTGTATTCATCTTCATCATCTTCGTTTTCATCAATCCATCCTTCCCATTTTGATCCTTAGCTTCTTCGTCGTACTGGTCATGCATATCCAGCGTTTGGAATAGATGATATGATCTAGTCAATGATAGGAGTTAGAATAGGTTTAGTAGATCATGTATAGATATGTATCTTGTATTTCCATTTGAAGTTGATTGTAAGCATTGTAAGTTGTAAGCTGTAAGCTGTAAACTGTTTCTTGAATGAATGAGCAATTTAACTTCAGTGCATCTCTTCAGTACTTTATCTTCAGTGGAAACAATTTGCTTACTTCAGTACTTTGCTTCAGTAGAAAACATGCTTCTAGCTTACTTGACCATTCTCCCAATGAACCAAACTTGATGAACTTGAACTAAAATATGCAATCAAGAAAACACACAGATTAGAAACACACAAACCAAACTAATACAAACTAAAAGAACATTAGTGGGTTAGTGATAGCAAAAATATAAACTAATATACAAAGTTTACAACATAAATCCTCCCTCGAGGCATATGCCTCCCTCGAGGCCTTTGCCTCCCCTTAAACTTTGCTTGCTAGGGTTCAAGATTCCAATATGGACCACCGGTGTTGAAACCTTGGTCCATCAAAAGCCTTAGTTAACAGACTGCCACATTATCATCAAGATGAATTTTAACCACTTTTATCAAATGTTTGTCATATGCATCTCTTATAAAGTGGTGCCTTATTTTAATATGCTTAGTTCTCTGTGAAAAGTGGATTTTTGACAATGCATATGGTACTTCGATTATCAATAAAAATTGTTGTGTTCATGAAGTTAAACCCATAATCCAACAATTTATTTTGTATCCAAAGAACACATCGTCCTGACAAATTTTTGCGTGAAACATATACTCGCTCAGAGATGAGGTAACCACAATAGTTTGTTTCTTGACCGCCAAGAAATCAATCTCTTTCCAAGGAATTAGAAACCTCCAGTTGTGGATCTCCTATCCAGATTTGCACCAAAGATAATCACTATCACTATATGCTTCCAGCTTAAAAGGAGACTCTTTTGGGTACCAAAGGCCTAAATGAGGTTGACCTTTCAAATACTTAAAGATCTTCTTGATCAGATTGGATGGGAAGCAAGTGGAGTGACTTGATGTCTAGAACAAGCACTCACAACAATTGTAATATCAGGTCTAGAAGTCATTAGATACGTAATGAACCAATCATAAATCAGTATAAATGAACATTCACAAGTAGATCCGTTCAGTGTTGTTCTTGTTTTGGAGCTTCATAAGGTGTTGTGGTAGTCCTGACACTCTCCATACCAAACTTTTTCAAAATGTTCCTCACATATTTGTCCCGGATGATAAAGATACCATCGTGTTTCTGTTCGAACTTGGAGACCCAAAAGAAAGTAAGCTCCCCATAGCACTCATCTCACGAAACTCTCCGCCTTCATCGCACTCCTCAAACTCCTCGCACCAAGCTTCTTTAGTGGAGCCAAATATAATATCATCCACATAAACTTACGCACAAGGGAATGATGTCTGTGGAATTCTTCTTCAGGAAAAGTGTTTTATCTATGGCACCTCTTCTATATCCATGTTTATTAGAAATGATGAAAGCCTAGCATACCATGCTCCTTTCATGATGTAGTCCATAGAGAGCTTTAACTACCTTGTAAACATGATTTGGATGATCCGGGTCTTCAAATCCTTTGGGTTGAGTGACATAAACCTCCTCTTCTATTTCACCATACAGAAATGCACCTTTAACATCTATTTGATACACCATGAAACCCATGTAAGATGCATAAGCCAAGAATATCCGAATGGCCTCTACTCTAGCAACAGGTGCAAACACTTCATCATAAACAATCCCCTCCTCTTGTCGATATCCCTGAGCTACTAATCTGGCTTTGTTTTTAATGACAACACCCCTTGCATCTCTTTTATTCTTCAATATCCATTTGGTCCCAATTGCATACTTCCCATCAGGTAGTGGCACCAATATCCAAACTTGCTGATTTTTGAATTGTTGCATCTTTTCTTGCATTGCTTCAAGCCAACTTGAATCTTCAAGAGCTTGAGTAACACGGGTTGGTTCCACTTGAGAGAGAAAAAACAAGCAAACAATGATCAAAGTCTGTGTGATTGTCTCTCTACTGATTTGAGACATAAGAGATAAAAGCTACTTGACCATACTTAGAACTTGTCACTGTGCCCCCTAGTTCTAACAGGTGCATGAGGATCACCAATAATATTGGACTGTGGATGAGCAATGTTGATCCTTTTAGTAGCAGTGGTGTTGACATCAATGGATGTGTCAAGATTAGTCACAAGAGGTTCAAAAATCGGTCATAGAAGGTAAGGTGAAGACGCCAGCTTGGTTGATGATTTCCAAGATCTGGCGACTTGGAAAGCGTGTATAAGGTTCCCCAAAGTTTGTGGACACACTAGTAGAAATGGGAGTAGAAACAAAGCATGACCTTCACAGATTTGGTGATGATAGGAGAAACAGAATCAATCACAGAATTATGGTTTCCACTGACCGCTTTTGCAGCCTCCTTAGCAATCCTCAGCTTCTAGATTAGTTGTATACTCCTATTTTCAAGCCTAGCAAGGTCCTCTCGATAGTTGGACTCATCTTCACTCTCATCAAGAGTAACTTTGGAAGTGTCACCTAAAAATTGTTGGAGAGAAAAAGGTACAATAATAGGATGTTCATCATCCTCAAACTCACTATCGAATCAGATTCATGGTATCAAGACTGTCAGTGGGAGTCTTGTGAACCTGCATGTTGGTTAGCCACATGTCTAGAATAACCCAAATAATCTGTTAAATAATCAAGGTCAAAAGACCAAACATGACCTTGTCCTTGAACATTAGGCTTATCTTCTAGAAATCTCAGGTTCAATGTCTCCTCAATCTTCTTAGCAGATAAATTGTATACCATATATGCCTTTCTCAGGAGCCAATAACCCACAATATATCCCTCATCAGCCTTCTCATCAAATTTACCCAGAGGATCACTAGTATTCAAAATAGTCACTTGACATCCAAAAGGTTTGGGTAGTGAATAGCGGAACTTTCCCATAGAGAAGTTCATAAGGTGTCTTGAAATGAGGTCTAGTGATAGATACCCTCTTAGAACATAACAAGTGTGCCAACCGCTTCATTCCAAAACATAGTGGTAACTTAGAGTCTCAAGCATGGATCTTGCTGCCTCTATAAGGGTCCTATTCTTCCTTTCAGCTACCCCATTTTTTTGTGGGGTTCTTGGAGTGCTATAGTCCCGTTTGATCCCCTTAGACTTACAGAGTTCTATCAGTACAGCATTTTTGAACTCTGTCCCATTATCACACCGGATTCCTTTAACCTTTTTGTTTAGCTGATTTTCAACAAGGGTAATAAATTCTCTTAAAACTGGAGATGTTTCATCTTTTGTTCTCAGAAAGAACACCCAACAAAACCCTGCTGAATCCATCGTGATTACCGCATAAAAGTACTTGTGATCAATATCGGACTTGAGTTGGACCAAAAGATCCATATGCAAGAATCGAAGAGGTTCTGAGATAACACTCACGCTAGTAATAGCTTTGTAAGAGGCTCGTGCGCTTCCTTTGTTGCAGGAAACACAGTTATGTTCATTGGTGAAAACCTTTGAAGGAAGTCCTTCCACAAGACCCGCGAAAGCTTGTTTATGGTCTTGAATTTCACATGAGCCATCCTTCTATGCCATTTTGTAGACTCATCCAGAGATGCTTTAGCCACCAAACAAGTTAGGTCACCTTCTGGTTGAACATCATTTAAGTTGAATGTGTAAAGATTGTGAGTACGAGGAACTCTCAGCAGAATTGATGTATCTTATGGTAGTTTGAAGTCTTTAGATAGCACAAGACATTCATCCTCAGAGAAGAATACTTTGTTCTTGGTGTCACAGATTTGTGAGACTGAGAACAAATTGAAGTGTTGCAGTTCCTTTACATAGTACACATTCTCAAAGTCCAGTTGAGGTGTTTTGATGGTGCCTTTCCTAGTGATTCTACCATCACTTCCACCAAAAGTCACATTGCCTCCTCCATCTATGGGTATGAAATCATGCATCATATCTCTGTTTCCTGACATGCTCCTGGCTCAACCACTGTCAACAATGCCTACTTCCTTGTGCTTAAGAGGATGATCCTACAACAACAACAAAAAATATATACAAAATATTAGTACACTATAGAGGCTCAAGTCATAACTGACTTGAACCTGCCTTGTGGATCATTAGATTTAGGCCATGCAGATGTATAAGATCCACTATTGTTCTTTGGTTTCCATTGATGTTTAGGTCCCTTTTGAGTCCAAGAACAACCTGTTGAGGGCTTCACAGCAGTATCCCTATAACCCTTCCCATCATTCAAAGGGTCAACATATCCAAGCCAATGACCATTTTTAAAGTATGAACTAGTTGGTTGCACATATGGTCTAGCTACAGATCTTCTCCAAGGAAAAGGTTGGTTATGAGTAACTTGTGGAACATAAGGTGGTATACAATTAACATTTGTCCACATTGGTCTAGATTTTCTAGCACATGCACCCATTCTTTGCTCATGAAAATCACAATCCTTAATTAAATGAAATTTACTTCCACAAACAAAACCGCCTTCTTCCGCTTAGAAGATTTATTCAAACCAAAAGATGTTCTATTACAAGCGTAAGAATTCAAACCAAAACCATAAACGTAATTGTTTTAACAACATTATTAGGCAAAGAATTAAAAACAAGTCTTCATAGGAAGTCTGTCTTGGAATATGATTCCTTAGCACAACTCTAATGGGCTTGAAGGTAGGCAAAAGTGGAGTGCAGCGGTGAGGTCTTGGGAAGGTCCGACTTGTCATTTGAATCACACCGTAGAAGTAGACCCTTTGTCGAGGACTTATCACCGTCAACACAAGAGACAAAGTCAGTAGATGAAGTATCGGGTCCTCGGCAAGTCCCTTGACTTTTGCCATATAGATGGTGTGATCCATCGAAGTCAACTGTAATGGACAGGTCAATGGGCATGTGTTCACCTCTAATAGGTCCACGTCGCAAAGATGTAAATCACCTTCTTTTACAAAGTTAGCTAATCCTACTGGTGTAGATTTACGTGTGTCATCTCTAGCTTCTAATCCTACATATTTCTTAAAGCCTAAACCTATTGAAGTATTAGGAGTTTGACTAGCATAGATGTGACTTGCTAACTTATTTCCATTCAGTAACCGTTCATTATGCCTAGCAATTTCTTCATCTAATTTCTCTTTCAACACAAGATTTTCTAAAATTACACCTGCTTTTTCTTTCTCAAATTTTAAGTCATTTTTAGTACATTCAAGATCACTCTCTAACACCCTAATCTTTTCATTATAAGCTATTTGATTCTTCTGAAACCAAACCTTTTGTCTTTCTAAAGTTTTTAAAGCCTGTTTATAAGCTTCAACTTCAACATAGCATTCATTATATTTAGGTTTCAAAATATCATATGCTTCCTTAAGTTCATTATAACGTTCACTACAACCTAACAAACAATTTTGTACCTGAGAGATGCCCATCAAGGCAATTTGATCATGCCTATCTTTTGAAGTACAGCTTGCTAGCAACCCGATATTATCAGCACCAGAACTTTCATCATTCTCCTGCTCATGTAACTTCCAGTCGACCTTGGCATCCACAGTGACTAGAGCAGCTGAGGATCCAGTCTTTGAAGTTCCAGCTTCCCTTTGATTCTGCTAATATGAAGAGTATCTCACCTCATCACCAGATTTCCTATCCTTACATTCTCTAGAGAAGTAACCCATCTGATGACATGTAAAGCACTTGACCTTCTTTTTGTGATCTTGCTGGATCTCTTCCCTAGAAACCAAACTTCCTCCCAGCCTTACGCTCAAATCTCTTGATGTCCATAGAGAGCATTGCCACTTGCCACTTCAACTTCATCTCTTCCATATCCGTGGGTCCACCTGCTCGAAATCCTCATAAGCAAGTTGTCAGCCGAGGGTCATAATCAGAAAGAAGGATCCAAGCACATCTTCCATTATACCACCAGTTTTGGATTGAGAACTTGATGGAGTGGTAGTGTAAGATGATGATGAGTAAGTTGGACTTGGAGCATGGATCATCTTTGGGGTGGAAGCCCCAACAAATGCTGTGTGACTAGCAGTGGATGATGAACGAAAGGGACTTCGGACATCATGCTCAAGAGCTTTAAGCTTGTTGTACAGCTCATCAAAGGTAATCATATCAAGCCCACCTTTAGTTTTGAAGGCAATGCTTACTTGTAACCAGGATTGAGCTAAAGATCGCAAAAACTTGGAATTGCAATCATCATTATCTGGCTTTTCCTTAAGCAGATTCAACTGAGTTAAAATCTTGTGAAACCTGTCATAGCCCTTGTGAATTCCTTCCTCTTCAGAGATTTGAAATTCTTCAAACTGTTGTCTCAGCATCGATTTTCTCATTCTCCTCGACTCCTCATTCCCTCCAAACTTGGCCTTGATTGCCATCTATATATCCTTAGCATCCTGCATGAAGTGAAAATCACTCAAGTGATCCTCAGGAATAGCTTGAAGAAGAATCGTCTTCACTTTGGTTTCTCTCTGAATGCCAGTAACTCTTCACAGATTTGGGAGGAACATAAATAAGATTACCATCAGGATCTGTGGTAGTTCTCTTCAAACTGTTTCCCTTCCTTACAATCTCCCATAGATTCCAATCAATGTTGGAGATCCAGTTCTGCATCTTCATTGCCCATAAATCGTACTCCTCCTTCTTGAGATATGGAAACTTAGCATTGATGTTCGACAGACTTAGTTGTTGCAGATGGGTGGTGTTTTGGTTGTTGGTGACTTTGATATCATCTTCTGATCCAGGCATGGTGAATGTTGTGTTGGTTGTATGGATGTTTAGAAAAGACTGTTCTTAGTATCGTAGAGACTCTCCCGAGGCTCTGATACCACTTGTTGAAACGTTAGACCTTGATAGATCTTAAGCACTCGTAGACCGTTAGTATTGCTTATGTAATCACAAACAAACTAATAGAAAATCTCTACAACTTGTATTCTTTAGCGGAAATCAAACACTAGTACAAACACAGATAACTAAGAACTCGTTGATCCTCTATGGATCTTTATATTGATACTAAAACTTTGTTTTTCAACTCGTACATAATTCATAATATTGTGTTCCTTTTATAGACAAGGAACCCTAACTTGTTTCCTAAGAAACGTATAAACATAAAACTAAATAAGATATACATAATCACTTCCTAATAAAGCTCATGCATATCCTAACTAACTATAGAATACGTGGAATAACTATCTCCGCAGAATCCATCTATACGACTATACTACTTCAGCAGAAACTCTTCTTCAGTAGATTCCATGTTCTTCAGCAGAAACCATCAGCACTATACTTTAGCAGAATTCCTACTTAGCATAATTCCCAACATCCTCAAGCAAATGTGCTTTTGGCCAATCAATTTAGAAGTTGGGGGGCATGAAGCATTGGTTTAGAAAAATTCGCAACAAGTATAAGCCCCACAAAATATATAACAAGCACGGAAATTATATACTAGCACCTCACAAGTGGTGTTTGGATACTCTCATCTCTCGGGTGTATATGAAATATATCAAATTGAAAATGGAAGATAAACACTCATTAACCGGTCCTAGTACATAGATTACCATAGGCTTGAGACTAGATCAAACCTCCATCGCTTTGGCGTAAGCACCTAGGAAAAACTATCTAAGAGGTCTTTTAAAGGGTTGTAACGTTAGGCTTACGATAGGGAAACAAAGGGTTTGGTTAGATAGGCGATTCAGTGGTGGCAAGTCAAAAATCTTTATGTTACAAGCATGAGAAGAATGGCGTTGCTAAGCTAAGACTAGACTCTCTGAACTCTAGATAACTTTGAAACAAACAAACATAAATTTAAAGATAGATGTAGGATGGTAGCCCGTATGTTTTTTTCATTTTTTCATCATTTTTTTTTTCAACACTCTTTTTTTTCGATTTTTTTTTCATACACTTTAACTCTACCATCCTCTACGATAACATCAAAATATAAGGGATTTATAGGCACATCCCTACACTTGAGTTTTTATTACTCTAACACTAATTTGACCATAATTGAAAAGATCAAAACACTTGGAGTATATTATTACGTAAATAAAGGGAATTTAAATTTAACGTTCTTTCCCGTCACTTCATAAAATTTAACTTTTCCCATGAGTCCCAATCGTCCCAAAACTGTATACAAAGGATATGACTCGACTTAGCAACTTATGCAAGTAACTAGATAATTGAACTAAGGGTTTAGTATGATAACAATAATGCACTAAAATTGAGTGCATACAACGTAGGCTAAGGCGATTTGGGTGTACATTTGGGGGTGGATTGTAAACAATGCTCTTCATTGATATTCCGGAAAACTGAAACATCACGAGAACCGTGAAAAGGATAGGCTCTGAGGGGTTAACTAGGGGTATCGTGTACTAAAGATGAGTACAACGCAAGGGTGTGGGGGAATTACTCAACCGATGTGGAAGAAGTAATTATAATACGGGTATCAAACAAGGGTTATCCTAATGCCTCTTATCATTTAGTTATTCCTAACTACAAAAGTGTAGTCTCACTAGCGATCTCGGGATGAATCACAAAACAAGTTCTAGAATCTATTATACTACCGGTACACTCTCGAAGCATTAAAGATGAATGCTTTAATTCCTACAAATCTAGGGGTGAACCTCACATTTTTGGGGTGGAATTTGAGTGGTAAAGGGTTTTGTGCTAGTCATATAACTTCCTATCCATGAGACGCTTTATAAAGACTAATGGCCCACTCCTACATGTCATGAAAAAATTTAAATTTGGTGCCAAAATTACCCTAATCGATTTTCTCATGGTTTAATACACAAATGAAATTGGACAAGACAAATGATCAAGGATAACCATAGTTTCAAAGTTCCCGTTTTATTCTCTCTCCCTACACTTAAACTGAACATTGTCCCCAATGTTCTCCGAAAGTATCAAAGTTATGATAATGGAAGGTAATTGAAAGCAAAAGAAACTAATACTCCCCTGATTAGCTCGGTAGGATACGCGTGAAGTAGTGGTTATGCGTGAAAAGCTCCATCCAATCTTATGTTTCTTCTTCTTGATAAATAAACCTGCACACTTAAGAAAATAGACGAAACCTTCACGTCAAATCGGCGGTAAAACTATATATGACTCAACTAAACTAGGATATAATGCTTGTGGAACGGATGTTTACAGATTTTCTGGAAAATTAAGACCTGAGAAATTCCAAAAATTTATAAGTAGCATAGAAAACGAGAGAAAATAAGATAAGTTTTCCTCCTCCGACGCCGTCGGTTGCAATCCCTGACGCCGTTATCCTGACAAACGGTCTATAGCGTTTTTCTGGAAAAATTACATCTTTAGAATCTGGAAAAATTCTTGCAAAACATCCATTATGACTCGATACAAGCATTTGACTCTAACAAACACACATATATATCTTTTCAATAATCGTAATTCTCATGTTCACATTCTTTTGAAAACGTGTGTAATCTTCCCTACACTTATCCTTTTTGTAAAATACCTTTATATGTAATTAAGATGAGGTTAAAGACAAAATAAAGCATTTTCACAAATTCAAACATGAGAATAAACAACTAATGAAAAGATATATGACACACAAACAAGCAAACAATTAAGCATGGGTTGCCTCCCACGAAGTGCTTTTCTTTATTTATGAGTCTTGTAGCTAGACTCGAAGTCATGCCCCTACGTGACCTCATTACCGTCACCTTCTTCCAAAACAATATCCTCATCATGGACCATTTCATTATTGTCCAACTGGTAATGTTTCACACGTTGTCCATTCACGGTAAATTCCCTTCCATCATGGTCTAGTAGCACCACGGCCCCATTGCTCATTTTCCTCTTCACCGAAAAGGGCCCATACCATCTTGATTTGAGTTTTCCAGGAAATAATCTCAACCATGAATTATACAAGAGCACCTTATCTCCTTCTACAAAGTCTTAGTTCATCCAGCTCTTGAAGCTGTAGGAACCTATTTGACCTTGCCTCAGAATAGTCCATATTACAGGCCTTAAGTGCCCAGTATGCCTTTTGCTCAAGTTCAATAGGGAGGTGGCATGCTCTCTTGTATACCAAGCGAAAAGGGGTTGTTCCAATGGGTGTTTTATAAGCCGTTCTGAATGCCCAGAGTGCCTCATCCAGTTTGAATGCCCAATCTTTTCTATTCTGGTGGATCGTTTTTTCAAGTATCCGCTCTAATGCTCTATTTGTGTTCTCTACTTGCCCATTAGTTTGGGGATGATATGCCGTAGAGAACCTATGCAGAACACCATACTTCTTCATTACCTTCTCCATTTGAGCATTGCAAAAGTGGGTTCCTCTATCACTGATCAATGCCTTGGGAATCCTGAATTGTTCGAAGAGCTTTTTAAGAAAATGAATGACCACCCTTGCATCGTTAGTCCTAAGGGCTTGTGCCTGCACCCATTTGGACACATAGTCGATAGCAACTAGAATGTATTCATTTCCTTCGGATGATGGAAAAGGTCCCATAAAATCGATACCCCAAACATCGAATATTTCGCAGACTTAGATATAGTTCTGAGGTGCTTCATCCCTCCTCGAGATGTTTCCGTCGTTGGCATGCATCGCACGTTTGAACTAATTTCTTAACGTCACAGAAAATAGTAGGCCAGTAGAATCCAGTATCGAAAACTTTTTGTGCCGTAACATTTACACCGTGATGCCCCCAGACGGTCCCGCATGACACTCTCTCATAATCCGATCAATCTCCCTCCCAACAACACAATGTCGAATGATCTGATCGGGGCATATACGGAATAAGAAGGGCTCATCCCAAAAATAGTATTTAAGCGCGGTGAAGAATTTCTTTTTATCTTGCCTAGTCATGTAATTTGGTAAGACCCTACTGGATAGATAGTTAGCATAATCCACATACCATGGCTCAATATCCTTAATGGACATTAGCCGTTCCTCAGGAAAAGAGTCACGAATTTCGGTATGGTCTAATTTCTCTAAGTCTGGGTTTTCCAATCGTGATAGATGATCAGCAGCAAGATTTTCAGCTCCCTTTTTATCTGGAATTTCAATGTCAAATTCTTGAAGCAATAGAATCCACCTAATAAGTCTGGGTTTTGCATCTTATTTGGAGAACAAGTATCGTAAGGCGGAGTGATCGGTGAAGAGGACAGTTTTGGAAAGGACGAGATATTTCCTGAATTTATCGAAGGCAAAAACCACAGCCAAAAGCTCTATCTCGGTGGTTGTATAATTCTCTTGCGCCACATTCATGGTTTTGCTAGCATAGTAAATTAGTTGAAAATGCTTCTCCTTTCTTTGGCCTAGTACAACGCCTACAACATAATCACTAGCATCGCACATGATCTCGAATTGTTGGGACCAATCAGGGGTAACCATTATCGGAGCCTGAGTAAGATCTTTCTTCAGGAAATTGAATGCTTCCTTACATTCTTCCGAAAACTCAAAAGGAGCGTCCTTGACTAGAAGCTGTGTCATTGGTCGGGCAATTTTTGAGAAGTCCTTAATAAACCTTCTATAAAAGCCTGCATGACCAAGAAAGATTCGAATGGCCTTAACGGTAGTAGGATAGGGTAGTTTAGATATTGCTTCGATTTTAGCCCTATCGACCTCAATTCCATTTCCGAAGACTTTATGTCCCAAGACAATTCCTTCTCTTACCATGAAATGGCATTTTTCCTAATTCAGGACTAAATTAGTTTCTTCACACCGTTTCAGCACCTTCCTAAGGTTGGATAAACAAAGGTCGAAGGAGTTTCCAAATACCGAAAAATCATCCATGAAGACTTCCATGCTATCTTCAATCAATTCATGGAATATGGCCATCATACATCGTTGAAAGGTAGCGGGGGCATTGCATAATCCGAAGGGCATTCGCTTGTAAAAAAGTACCGTAGGGGCATGTGAACTTAGTTTTTTCTTGATCTTCAGGAGCAATGGGGATTTGGAAGTATCCCGAGAAACCGTCAAGAAAACGATAGTACTCATGCCCTGCTAACCTTTCGAGCATTTGATCGATGAATGGTAAAGGGAAATGATCTTTCCATGTGGCATCATTTAATTTCCTATAATCGATACAAACGCGCCAACCAGTGACCGTTCTCTGCGGCACTAAATCGCCCTTCTCATTCTTCACAATCGTCATTCCTCCTTTTTTGGAACCACTTGGACTGGGCTGACCCAAGGGCTGTCCGAAATATTGTAGATTAGGCCTGCATCGAGAAGCTTGATGACCTTCTTCTTTACTACCTCCTTGATATTAGGGTTAACTCTCCTCTGAGGTTGAATGGTGGGTTTGTAATCCTCCTCCATAAGAATTTTATGAGTGCAGAAAGTAGAATCAATTCCCTTAATGTCAGCAACGCTCCATGCGATCACTCCTTTGTTTTCTCTTAGAACTTATAAAAGTTTCCCTTTCTGTTCAATGGTCAGTGAGGAGCTTATGATAACAGGGAGTTGATCCTCTCCTTGAAGAAAGGCATATTCAAAATGGCTCGGGAGATCTTTCAATTCTAAGGTAGGAGGTTCCTTGATTGATAGTTTTAGCTTGTTTTCCGGCTTTTGAAGTTCAAGAGGTTCAATTTCTTCCCTACGTGGGTAAAAGGAAACAACTCCAACCATCTCAGTCCCATCATCATCATCGTATATCATGTTGTTGTCATTCATGAATTCATTTACTAGATATTCATCAATACATTTATCTATATCATCAACGAACTCATCAATTTCTTCAACAAAATAAATAGGATGATCGTAAGAGGAGGGGCGACTCATAGAATCCTTGATGTCAAAGGTTAAGCTCTCGGATCCCACTCGTAAAGTGAGTTTACCATCATGAACATCGATGATGGCATGAGTTGTAGCCAAGAAAGGTCTTCCAAGGATTATTGGGACTGAGTTATCTTCATCCATTTCTAAAATCATGAAATAAACCGGAAACTAGAACTCCCCTACCCTCACAAGAACATTTTCACAAACTCCAATAGGATATTTGATTGATCGATCAGCTAACTGAATGCTCATTCTGGTTGGTTTCAGCCCTGAATATCCGAGCTTGAGGAATAAACAATGAGGCATCAAGTTAATGCTTGCCCCAAGATATGCCAAGGCGTTTTTCATAGAGAGCGCCCCTATAGAGCAAGGGATGGTGAAGCTACCCGGATCTTCTTTCTTCTTAGGTAGGCTCTTTTGGATGATAGCCGAACATTCTTCTCCTAATGATATCAACCCTTCAAGCTTCTTCCGATTCGAGAGCAACCTCTTGAAGTATTTTCTTCGTTTAGGGATATGATAAAATATATCAAGAAGTGGTATGTTGACGCTGGTCCTTTTTAAGTAAGACAACAACATCTCATTGTCTTCTTCAGCCTTTTGATTCTTTAAACTTGAGGGATAAGGAATCCGTGTGAGAGTCGAACGCTGGACGGGAATTGATGCTTGTGGAGGAGGCTAGTGAGGAGTTGGAGGGGGTCCAGGAACTTCTCCCTTATCCAACTCAGGCTCCCTGGTAGTGGGATTTTGACTAGGGTATGGTGGATCCTTGGTAGTGGTTCCTGATTGGGTAGTAATGGCGCAAGTTGGATCATGCTGAGTTGGACCAGGTTCACTTACTCTTGTATGGAGTTCAGCGAACTGGCTTTCTAATTCAGCTTGTTGCTCTTGAATGAATCCTTCGAGACCCTTTAAAAGCATTCCCCTTTCCATGGCGAATTACCCGAGCTCTTTCTCAAAGGTATCACGGATAGTGTATTCGGAACCCTCTTCTCCCTCAATCTTCCATTTTAGATTACCCTAAGGAGTGTATTCATCATATTGATAGAATACTAGGAGGGAAGGGTCATCATAAATTTCATGGCTGGAAAGCAGGGCGTGCTCTTGGCGTTTGTTATCATCACACACATCGCACTCGTATAACCCTCCACAAATGTCGCATATAAGGTATGGGTTAAACAACCTCTTAGGTTCTTGTGACTTCGTGAGGTATGCAATATTCTCTTGCGCCCTCTTCATCTGATCATTGAGAAATAATGGGCTATTATTCGAGGTAGCAGAGATACTCATTACAGTTACTGGCTCGTTCCAAGTATTGTCTTGGTCCTGGACATACTCCTCAATGCGGTCCCATCCTTCTTCCGAGATTGGAAATTTTCCGGCCAGTCGAGAAGTCAATTCCTTTTTGATCATTGCAGGAGACATTTTCGTAAAAGATTTGAACAAGTAACCAAAGGTTGATACCATGGTGTGGGGCTTGTTGAACGAGATCCTTGTAACGAGTCCAGGAGTTAATGATAGATTCTCCATCTCTTTGATGGAAGTGAATGATTTCGCTCCTGATGGATGCAGTTCTCCCAGGAGGAAAGAACTTTTTGGTAAATTTGGTAGTGAGTTGTTCCCAAGTGAAGATGGACCTTGGAGGTAGCTTATCGAGCCACTCTTTGGCCTTCCCTTGAAGAGAAAATGGGAAAAAACGGAGTCTAGATGTCTCCTTGGATGCTCCGTCAGCATAGATAGTATCCACAATTTTTAAAAATTGTTTGATGTGATGAATTGGGTTTTCGCTTTGGGATCCGTGAAATTGACATGCATTCTAGATAAGCCAAATGTCGGTGTGTTGGATCGATATACTTTAATCAAACTAACTTAACTAGCTTGTTAAGGTTTAATAACCTCAGATAAATCCTAAGTTATTAACAAAGAAACACTAAGCAATCTTTATCAAGTACACGGAATTTACTTAACAAAGCTAAGAAGAATAACCTTTTATTATAAACTCTAAATCTGCTTATTATGCAAATACTCTAATACAACTCTAAGATAATCGAACTTCTCTCTAAAACACTAATTAACTTGTGAATTCGTAAATTCTAAAACTTATTGACTTCATACATCTAATGCCAATCTAGGAGTCCTTTTATAGGCTCAAGGATATCCTAGTCGGTTTATAATTGATAACCTTGTACGACAAGTAATCTAAACATAGAATACAATACTTTCCATAAACGAATAACAATTCTTTTGTTCTTTCAGTACTTTGACTTTTAGGTGCAGTACTTTGACTTTGTCTTTAGCAGTACTTTGACACTTTGACTTTTCCCAAGGACTTACAAGACTTTCATATCTTCAAGACTTTCATGTCTTGACACTTTCATATCCCAACAATCCTTCCCTAACTTGAATTCTACTTGCTTGACTTCAAGTTCCTTTGTGAATGTATCTTTAACAACTTCATCTTTAAGGACGATTGTTTCTTAGTCTTTTCAAGATATCTCTGTAGTGTCTGTGCTTGTCAAAGTATCTCTTAGAATTGTTCTTTCTCAGCAAAGACATTCAAGTACCATCTTTTAACACAAAGAACATATGACGGTTTGTACATTAATTCTGTAAGTTGCATACTATTCTCATCACTTCGGTGTGTTAACTCCGTGAGAGGTGAATCATTGAAAATTTAATGGATTTAGATCTCTTTACCAAAGCCATTATCTTTGGAGTAGCCAAATGTTTTGGTGTTTAAGACCATGGTACATTGATAACCATATGATTTTAGCAAATCATCAGCTATCAACAGATTTGAGTTGTCTTTACCAAAAGTCTGTACCCTTCGGACTAGTTAGTTCTTCTATCTAATGGTGAACTAATTACCAATAATGGTTTTTCCACTGCCTTTACCACAAACCATTTTCCTTGTGGGCTAGCCAACTCTTCACATTAACCGATATGGTGAGTTGATTACCATACAACTTATTAGCAAGTTGTCAACTAAAAGCGGATTTGATATATCTTTACCCGAGCCGTTTGCTCATGGATTAGCCAATCCTTTTGTAACCATGGTGGATTGATTACCTAATGATGTTTCCATCTCAAAATCCATTTAATTCATTTAACCTTTGTTTCAAAATATTTTATACTTTAGCAAAAGGTTTCTTTCAAAAAAAAAATCACTTAAGCGGTTTTAAAAGTCAGTAGCAGATACTTTGATGAAAGTCTTGTTTGATCGCCAGATACTTTGAATAAAGTACTAATTTATCAAAAATAAATTATTCAATAAAATTCATACCAGTTTATTCATCTTCTTCAGCAATGGTAGTCTAGTTGATCAATAAATTGATAACCATGCCAGCAGTTTCATTATCCTCTTCTACTTCCAATCCATGCTCTAGCATTCTTCTCATGAGCTGAACTATGAGAGGATATCTTCGCTTACAAACATGTGTATCATTTTACCATTCTCCGACTCTAAAACATGAACTCGATTCTTCAAAGAATCTCCGACAAACAATTTCCCGTTTTCTTGATTTTTTCATGTATCATCAGTGCTTTCCTCTTCTGTTTCCCACATGGTTATGAGATCTCCAAGTAAAACCAGACCAATTCCTTCTGATGGAATATCTCCAAAATAAGCTTTTACCACATTATATAGATAGAATAGATCCACTCTATCTATAATATGTAACAAATCCCATAGGCTATTGAAAACTTTGAAGCTTTCATCTTCCTTATGAAAAATCATATAATCTCCTTCTTTGGATTTCACAATATCAAAAGCACTAATCTGAGATCTGTTCATCTTCATGTCAGCATCTTCTTTTGAATAATCAAAATCTACCACTCTGAGATAATTTCTTAATGCATCTTTAGACTCAGATCTTAATTCAACTCTTTCTTTCTTTGAAAACTGTCTATCTGTAACTTTAGTTTTTCTTTTTCTTTTTAAGCTCTTCTTCCTTTCAGCTTCAGTCCAAGAAGCTTCTTCTCTAAAAATCCTTGATATCCGCAACACTCTTCTTATAAGCTTACGTCTCACATCATAGAGTCTTTTCATGTCAACATAGTTCAACTTCCGCAATCCTTTATACCCTCGACCTTTCAAATATGCCATCATAGCATTCCTGTCCTTAGCTAAATTAGGTCTTCTAGGCATATATCTAACAGAAGTAGGTGATTGTAATGGTTCATCGACTTGACATCTAATTGCTCTTGTAACTTTTTAGCCGCTTCTCTACTTTGAGCTTCTTGACTTCTTGAGTTGCTCTATCTTTAGCATTTATCTCTTCTTGAAGTTTTCTAGCCGCAGCTTCATTCCTAGCAACTTCAATTTCTCTAATTTCTGCCAAAGTAAGTTTCTTCTTCTTTACTTCTACTAAAACACCTTTTCCTTTATCCTTAGGATCAATTGCAAGTTGAGAAGTTCTTTGTTGTTCATCTTCTTGCACTTCTCTAATAGTAACACCACCTCTAGGTTGTGATAAATCTTCTAAAAGTGTAGCAATGAACTCATCATCACTTGCAGAATGAATTGGTTTGAGTATAGCTTCCTCCTCTTCTTGTATAACAGTTGTAGAAGGACCAACTTCCTCTTCAAAATTCAAAACTCTTGGAGTTATCACCTCTTGTCTAAAAGTACTTTCTTTGTTGAAAAGCGGTACTTTGTTGTTCAGATCCTTGTTGTTCAGTACATTGTTGTTCAAGTACTTTGTTGTTGTTACCTTGAACTTGTTCCTCTTGTTCATCAAGACTTGAATGATCTTTTCTTGTTCATCGAGTACTTTCGGGTTGTTTCTCCTTCTCAACATCTTCTTTCAAATTATCTTTTTCTAAATTCCTCCCCAAGTTGACAGAAGATTGTTGATGAACCTTGGCGTTTGTTTTCCTAAACTGCTTTTGCGCCTTTTTCTTGGATTTAACCCAGATTCGAAATTCTTGAACCAATGGCCACACAAAAGTCTTTAGCCTTCGAAACTTCAGCTTTAATTTCTTTATCTGTTTGGCTTGAACCTCTGTAGTCTTTTTCAACTTGACCAACTCCCTTGTCAAAACATAATTATCCAATGTGATTTCATCAGAAGGTATGGTATGTGAATCCTCTCCTTGAATAGGTGAATGATCTTGGTTGAGAAAGCAGAGACCCTTGTGGAGATGGAGAAGGTGAAACCGCAACATCTTCTTGAAGTTCGGGACTAGGAGAAGCAGACCTTGTAGAGATGCAGTACCTTCTTTTGATGTAGCTGTGAGAAGCGTTGCAAGCGTACTGGCAGATGCGATGCAGGCAGATGCCTTCATATCATCAACTTCGAGACTCTAACACGAACAACATCCATCATGGAAGTTGTTAAAGGAGTATCTGGACCCCTGAATAAAACACTCCTTTTTTGCCATAAAAGTAAAAATCTTGGATTGTTGAACAATAACAGCAATAAAGTCGTAGGTTTTGGCACATCAGAAAGTTGCTTGTTTAATAAAACCTGTATAAACCTTTGGTACATTAGCCAAGTAGATCCATGTGAAATATGTGAGAGCATGCCATCCAAGATAGCCTTGAGAAGTTAAAAACTCTATCTATAGCTAACCCAACCATAGCAGATGCTATATTTGACCCAAAATGCTCCCAAGAGGTACTCTTAGCACTTATGCAATGGAGCAACACATGAACCAAAAACTTCCAATGCGGACAAAATAATTGTTTTCTAAATGTTTGTTCATTCAAAGAGCCTTCATAACCAATATGTCGAAAAGTATCCCATATCAACTGCTTATCAAACCTTAGAGCCCCATCGGCATCATTGAACAATAAATCGCCTCGGATGGAGGCTTCAGTAATCTTAATAGTTCTTCCAAAGAATCTGTTGATCTAATATAATATTCTCATTCTCCATGTTATCTCTAGCATTAGCCCAAAATTCTTGAATCCAGGGCTCAATTATATCCGGCTCCACTAAAAGAGCATAACCGATAGGCGAACCAGTAAGATAATCAATTATATCATGAAAGAGTATATTCGTGTCAGTCTTATCCAAATTAGCGACCATATTATGCTTTGAAAGCAGTAGAGGACGATTCGCCATTGTTGATTATGTAAGCACAAAAGAATTGGAATCGAAGAATATGAATAGGATGAGAGAAAGATGGAAAAGATTCTAATGTATCAATATGAGAGGGCAAATCGGAAAGTAGGTATTGATAGGTGAGATTTGAAAAATCACAACCTAAAATAACATTGTTAGTTAGCGATAATTACCCTCAAGATAACCGTTGGAACGATTACTTTAATAAGACAAACGGTACTTCCACGCGTACTTTCCCAAGCGGTACTTTCCAAGCGGTACTTTCACGAAAAACGATGCTTTTCCAATTTCTCCAATTATCAACTAAGTATACATAACTATCCTCCCTCAAGCATTACAGGACTATACAAATACTAAATAGTCCTCCCCTTAAATGTAGCTCAGTAGTTAATCATGCCAATGCTCACCACCCAGTGAGTGAATCTAGAAACATCAAAACCTTTGGTAAGTAACTCAGCTACATTATCATCTGTATGAACCTTAACCACATTAATAAGCCTGTGCTCATAGCAATCTCTAATAAAGTGATGCCTAATCTGGATGTGCTTGGTCTTGGAATGATAAACCGGATTCTTCACAATACAAATAGTACTCTCATTATCAATGTTGATAGGAGTATTCTTGAAATTGAATCCATAGTCCAAGAGCTGATTTTGCATCCACAGAACTTGTCCACAACACTTGCGGCAGCCTACATATTAAGCTTCGGTAGAGGATGTTGTCGCAATTGTTTGTTTCATGCATTGCCGGAGACTAATCTTCTTCCAAGATATTGGCATCCTCCAGTGGTTGATCTTCTATCATAGTTATCACCCCGCATAATCACTATCTGAAAAAGCCTCTAAGTGAAAAGGTGACTCTTTAGGATACCACCACCCCAAATTTGGTTGTTGCTTCAAATAACAGAAGATTCTCTTTATTGCATTCATGTGAGATATCTTTGGTGAGACTTGATATCTAGCACATAGACAAACTGAAAACATAATATCAGGGCCTTGATGCGTGAGATACATAAGAGAGCCAATCATTGATCTATAAAGCTTGACTTCAACAAGGTGTCCATCTTCATCTTTGCCCAATGAATTGATAGATTTAATGGGTGTAGTAACTGCCTTCATATCATCAAAATTGAATTTCTTAAGTATGTCTGTAACATACTTGTCTTGGCTGATAAAAATACCTTCCTTTGACTGCTTAACCTGAAGTCCTAAAAGAAAGTCAACTCTCCCATTGAACTCATTTGAAATTCTTTTCTGCATCGGGTTGCTCAAACTCTTAACCATGGACTGTTTGGTAGCCCCAAAATGATATCATCAACATAAACTTGAACTAACATGATATCTTTCTTGTCTTTCTTGATAAACAAAGTCTTGTCAATAGCTCCCTTCTATATCCATGTTGCAATAAGAATGTGGAGAGTCTCTCATACCAAGCTCTAGGTGCCCGATGAAGGCCATAAAGAGCCTTAACCACCTTGTAGACTTTGTTTGGATGTTTAGGATCTTCAAAACCAGGAGGTTGTTTGACATAAACTTCCTCTGTAATCTTGCCATATAAAAGGCACTCTTGACATCCATCTGGTAAACTTGAAAGCCCATATAAGAAGCAAAAGCAAGAAATATTCTAATAGCTTCTATTCTTGCTACAAGAGCAAACACTTCATCATAATCTACTCCTTCTTCTTGTCTATATCCTTGTGCTACTAACCTTGCCTTATTCTTGATAACATTACCTCTTTCATCTCTTTTGGCCCTAAAAACCCATCTGGTTCCAATAACTCTCTTTCCATCTGGAAGATCACTTAAAACCCAAACCTCTTGAAGTTTAAATTGAAGAAGTTCTTCCTGCATAGCTTCAACCCAACTTTCTTTAGTTAAAGCTTGAGCAATATTCTTGGGTTCTTCTTGAGAGATAAAACAAGTAAATAGACAGGTTTGATGGTCCTTATGATTCAACTTGTTTTGTTTATACACAAAGCTAAGTAAAGCATTGTGAGGTGTAGAAAAAGTCTTAGCTCGTGTTTAGTCGGACTCCGTAAGTAGAAGGACCAATGATTTGATCAGAAGGATGATCCTTATGAGTTCTTAAGTTTGGAGACTGTGGAACTCCATAATTTTCCTCTAAATTAGTAACATCAAGCACCTTCATTGGAATTTGGGAAAATACCTTCATCTTCAAATTCATCATCGGATCCGGGCATGGTATGATCATCCAGATCATCTAAAGTATCTGTCAGCTGGTGCAGATACTTTGTTCAAAAGTCTTGTCCAAAGTACCGTGAGAGTTCTCTGCATCTTGTTCTTCCTCTTTGCCTCTTCATAAGCTCTCCTTTGTTCATCACTGTAAGAATGTGCTAAAACATCTTGAAGAAGCATCTGATTAAGTTCCTCTTGAATAGATTGATCCTCAGCAGATAAAGAAGATTTTGGAGCAACAGTACTTTGCTGTGGGGGCAAAGCGATCTGTGTTTTGGAACTTCAGTACTTTGTTTTGGACTAACAGGATCTTTATCAGAACGTCGGGTCTAATATGAACTCCATGAACAACATACTGTAAATCTTCTCCACTGTGCACTGGTTGATTTTCTTCTCTACAGTACATAGTTCATAGATGGAGTTAAAACCTCAAGATCAAACATCCAATCAGGACCTTTACCTTTCTCATTGTCTTGATCTTCTAAAACTCAACATGAAGACAATCTTGAACCTTCTTAGTGACTCTGTTGTATACTCTAAAGCCCTCTGTTAGTGCAATAACCCAATAAGTATCCTTCTTCTGACTTGCCATCAAACTTCCCCAGATTATCAATAGTGTTTAAAATAGTAAGAGGACATCCAAAAGGTTTCATAAAACGAATGTTGGGTTTATTGCCCATCAGCAATTCATAGGGTGTCTTCATGTTAGGATCCAATATTTATTGTGTTAATGATTCGGGTGGTCTTGGATGATCAAAATACATGTTTGCCATTAGAGAGAGAAAGTTAGAGAGTTGGGTGTTCTTGCTAGAGACTTGGTTCTCAAATGTAAAAGGTTAGATTGAATGAAGCACCACCCCTTCCATGGATGGAAGGGGTATTTATAGTTACAAGAAATACGACCTCCAATCGGCCTGTGGATCAGGTATACAGTGGGTAAAGACCCGTCCTTCCTCCACGGTGTTGCACTAAGCTATACTACGCTACAAACTAATAAATAAACTACTAAATAACGTGACTAACGACAAGTCTACGAGCTAACTTAAGCTAGACAACATTTGGGGTGACCGACTCTTCACTATGGAATTTTCTAATTCCTAACAATCTCCCCTACGGAGGTCACCCCATGTTTTACATTTCGAATCCTAGAATTCTATTCTTGACTTTGTTCTTGAGCTCGTAGACTGCAATTCTTCAATTCCGCAATCTTTGTGCTTAAGTAGCGATTCTTCAAAGTCCGACCGCGATTTGTACTTTTAGTGGAGGCCTTTAATCGATCCACATCTTTGATGATCTTCGAGCTTTCTTTGAGATCATCACCCACGTAAATCTCTGGATCACCCTTTATTGTGTTGCCATCATGTGAAGTTGTGACTTTTGGACCGACATGCTCACACTTTTGAATCATGACATCTTTCCATTAGAGTAGCGGAAGCTTTACTGGCTCATGATATTTGCAAGCGTAGCGAGAATCTTAGTATAGAAATATCGAGCCAGTTATGTAGATATGCACCGTCATGATTTCTTGATTAAGTGTGGATGTGAGCATGCGGCTTTGATTGACTCCTCAATTCGATCACCGCAACCGTCCAAATGTACCTGCAAACAACATTAGCAATAAAACACACGAAAGTGTCTTTGATCACTTTCGTTGAATTGAGGTACACGCCCAAGGTTCCCGTTGATCAGTACAAGTCACGCCTGTGATCGTAGGATTCGAAGAATCTCCTTGATGGGGTTTCGCAATGTTTCTAGTTCTCAAACCGAACGTCTCAAAGAAGACAACACGGAGTGAGTGAACCAACGAATTGAGATTCACTGATTGATGAAAATGATTTGAAAAACAATCGCGTATTGCTTAAAGAAAGAGTTTTGCAATATGACGAAGGTTTTATGAGAAAGATCAATTTTCAATCAAAATACTTTTGTATTAGAGAATGAGTACACATTCGTCGTGCTAGCGAAAAGAAGAGATTCGCACATCGAACGGTTTTTCTAAAAGTATTTTTCAATCAGAGATACTTTTGAATTTGAAATGAATACACATTCGACGTGCTAGAGAAAATAAGGTTTGCACATCGAACGGTTTTTCCAAAAGTATTCGTCAATTCCATTCCTGGACCAAGGTTGATTCAAGAATGAATCGCCCCATCGTTTCTATCCGGTTGTCACAAGTTTGATCTTTAGAAAAGATCTCACATGTCACCTACCAAGAGCTTGTTTGATGTTGGCTCTAGAAGGCTTTCCATCTTCATCGTGAATATTGTCACATATCACTCGGATGTTCTGGCAATTACCACAAGGATAATGCGTAGGACTCTTAATATATTCTTACTTTCCACATTATGTGAAACAGCAAGTCTTCAAGAATTTAGTGTCCTAATGAGATATTGTGGATGATCTCTTGGCTCTAGACTCAATAGTGCACATTTGGTTCCTATGCTGGAGACTAAGGAGAGGGTCTCCTTCTTCAATATCAACAATCTCTAAGAGAAAGTTGATAGATAATGTCGGTTCCCGTGAGAATGAAACAAGCCCTTTTAAGAGGAACTTGAGTAGCTTGGGGAAGTTTAGTGCAGTCGTCCGGGTCCATGACGACTTGTCTTTAATACCAGTGTTACCTTAGTAACCACTAGTAGCATATGAATTGAACCGGTTTTACGCCCTAAGGTTGAATTGATGGAGGGCTATTTCTTTTCACCCTTTTTACATTCAATTCTTTTTCATTCTTCAACCCCTTCAATGCTTACCGAGACTTCATAACTAGAACCTTGTTGGGTTTATTCCAATACTAGCTCTGTCTCAGTTCGCACTCTTCCCATATCTCACTTTTCTCCTTTTTTCATCATACCTAAGGACTCTACACTATCTAGTGGATTGTCCCTGGGTAGATCCCTCCGGCTCTGGCGGGATCGTGGGAACAAATACCTAACCTAACCATCCTTATAACTCCATACATAAAGTAAAATGGTCGGTCTTTTGGTACAGTTCATTCTTCCTTGAAACCAATTGAAAACTCATTTGGAAAAACAATCAAGGTACTTGTGATATAAAATCAAAGCATTTTGTACCTTAATAGTTTTGATCATTTAGAAATACTCCCCCTCAACATGTGCATATGATATTGAAATTTTTTGGCACATGGAGGCAAGAGTTCTTTGAAATAATTTCTTGATCACAATTTCCTACGAAAAAGCCATTTGATTTTCTTGGTAAAATTCTCCCCCTCAATATGTGCATAGGATATTTGAAATCATTTTATCACATAGAGGCAAGAGTTCTTTTGAAGCACATCCACGATCACAAAATCCATTAATAAAACCATTTTAAAACTCAATCAAGGCACTTTATAAATCACTTTAAAAAGCTTTCGTACCTCGATAGTTTGTTTGCTCCCCCTCAATATGTGCTTCAAGATTCGAAAGTGTTTAGCACATATGAGATAGCATCCTGCACAATTAAATCAAAATGATCACCTTTTATCAAATTTCATTATTAAATCACAAATTCTCCCCCGGTCAAAAATATCAAACCCTTTGAGATTTTGGATCCCAAGTGATTTAATACGGTTTAGAAAACATGGGAGAATATGTGGCTTGGTTTAAATACTCATCATGTTTTTGGATAAATCCTCCTCCTCAACATGTGCATTGTGTATGAAATCGTTTGGCACATGGAGGCAGGAGTGCCTTAAAAGGACTAAAACCAATTCCATTTAAACAGATAAGAGATTTAACTCACGATCTCTAACCCGATCAAAATTTCAAACCTTTTGAGATTTGTGATCCCAATTGATTTAAATCATTTAAAAGATTTTGGGGAAAGACGTGGCTTGATTTAATTTTGAAAAATGACAGATAAGGGCCATTTTAAGACATTAAAGATTGTTAGTGTCAGGTATGATTGTTTTAAGAGATCTTTTAGGTAAAATAAAACAATTTCACAATCAAACAAGAACAGAAAAAATTTCATTTTGAAAGATCTTGATTCTAAAGAAAATCATACCATGACATAACATTAAATCTTTAGATCACCACTTTAATTTGTACAAACGGACTTGATAGATGAAATATCGTTTGAAAATATTTAATTTGAAATCACTTAAGATTTGACAAAATAAGAGTCCGGTTGATTTCAAAACATTGAATCCGATTAATTTTCAAAACAATATTTTTCCATTTTCAAAACAATATTATTCAAAGTTTTAGAAAAATGGTATCATCACTACTTTTTCCTGCACAAGATACGTTAGGTGGTAGAGAAGCTTCCGTTGTTGTTGCTGTAGGGTTTGGAAGAAAAACCATCTGCTGATGCAGTGAGACTTCTTCTTACGTTGCATTTTAAATGCCAACTGAGGTCAAATTAAGCTCCGTTTCTTCAATCACTTAGAAGAAAATCAACTGCTGATGCAGTGAGACCTCTTACGTTGCATTTATGCCAACTCTCTATTGAAGTCCAATTAAGCTCCGTTTCTTCATTTGTCAACCAAGATCTAGTTACCCTTTCCTTTCGGCATCCAAACATCATATTATGTGGGATCCTGATCGGGAACATTCTTATACCAAGATACCTGCATACGTTAGTGGACACAAACAGATATATGGTGGTCGACAACACCCAAACAGAAATCGACTAATAAAAGTCAATTCAACATATCAATCAGTTCATATAAAGCATGGGGTTTATGTGTTAATCAAACTCTAATCATCTAAACCTAAGAATCATATCCTAAATTCCTAGTCCTTCTACACAGGCAAATATCATTTTTAATTAAGCACGTAGGATAATTAAGAAAGCTCGTTAGATGATATAGATTTGAAAACATTATCCCCCTCAATCAATGACTCATTTTTCTGAAGAGTTTAAAAGCGCTGAAGTCATTGATTGAGTTTGCAAATTTAATAAAACTCAAACTGATTGTTTTAAAGCAACGATTTACCACCATTTTTGAAAACACCAAATATTTTTCTGAAGAATTTTAGACGGAAAAAAATTTGTGTAGGAACAGCAGTCCTTCGACATACTTTCCTTGTATTGTTTTTAGGATAAGTGCACGAAATATTTTGGAAATAGTTTAAGCGTAGCACTTTCCTTTTTTTTTTTTAAAACGGGTTGCTATCTGAAATAATAGCAAGCCATAGTTTAAGCATGGGTTACAGTCTGAAGTAACTGCAAGCCATAATTGAAGCGTTACACGAAATAACTGTAAGCCATATTTTTTGACATGTTTTGAAAAGAATATTTACACCTCCTGCTCGAACTTCATCTAAAGTCCCGTGCCATTATTGAATGACATTTCTAAGACCGTAGATGTTATCGATACCAGAAGACATGTCTTAGAAAACATATTTTTGGTATTTTTCAAATTTTTTCGATTTTTATGGGTTTTTGAAATTTTCAATTTTTCTATTTTCTTTTTCTTGGTTTTATATTTTTGTATTTTGTTTTTCTGAATAATATTTACAAGGATAGATTCGATGATATAGTTAAAGAAGATGATGATACGAGTACCGAGATAGGGATATCGGCAGACGTCGTAGAAGATAGAAGCCATCAACTATTAAACATTCACCACCAAAGCTTCCAGGGCTCTTGAATCGAAGAAAGAAATTGAACCATCTAAAAGTGAGACTTTGGTAGCTTCCCCAAACCGAAAATCCTATACCGAGTAGATTCAAAGCTTTCTTTCAAGCTTCCCTTAGCCATGTGCACAAAGAAGCACACCATTATCATCGAACTTGCTGCTCCTTTTAAGAATAATCACCGTGATTCTTCGTTCAAGGTTATATCATCCAAAAGAACAACAACGTATCATCCCACACATAAATAACTCTTCTCAAATTTCATAACCATCGAAGTCGACGCAATCCATTCCAAAAGGTGTCAAGAGAACACTTCCCCGTGTAGTTGAAATGATGCAGTCCGTCTCTTAGTATAATGCTCAAGAACTCTCCCAAATACACTTCAAGAGGGGAATGAAGAACACCTTCCCATGTTCACATTTTTCTTCCCCGATGAACGTGTATGAAGCTCAAGAACCCGAAGTACACCAATATCCAAGAACTCTCCCGAATACACATCATGACCGGAAGGAAAACACCTCCCCAATGTTTGTGGTAAAGAATGGCTTTCTTCCCTGATGATCGTGTATGAAGCTCAAGGACCCGAAGTACACACATTCCCAAAGAAGGAATAACTGATAACATTGAAGAAGCAGGCCAAGTCACTGATTATCTCTGCGGATGACAATCTCTGCGGATGTCAACTCCGGAATAAGTGATTATATCTCTGAATCACTGATTAAGCCCTCAAGTGAAACAGCTGATC